>PVJC01023168.1:0-26650 GCA_004026665.1 Murina feae
CCCTGCAGAGGGAGGCCCAGGCCACCAACCAGTGAGCTGTGGTGGGTGGGCAGGGCCTCCCTCTGTGGGTGATCCATTGTGGAGCCTCAGTCAGGTGAGCAGTGCCTATCGATTGCAGGGCTACTGGACTGTGAGAGGGCACAAGTCAGGCCGAGGGATTCCCCCCGCCCCCACCCAGTGCACAAATTTCATCCACCAGGCCTCTAGTTAAATTATAATGCTTTATCCGTCTCCCCTTATACACACTAAGTTGTGAGCTTCTTGATAGGATCTTTATTCATCTTTCCAACTTAGCAACAGAAACAATGCTTGACATAAGTGGTGCTTAATAAATATTTTTGAGTGATTATCTATATATATAAAACCCTAATGTGCAAATAGACTGAACGGCAGAACAACTGAACAACTGGTCGCTATGACATGGGCTGACCACCTGGGGGCATGCGTGGAACATGGCAGGCATCAGCACAGCATGGAACATGACGGGCATTGGCTGTGGTAGGATAGTGGAGCAGGTGAGTGGGGGTGCTAGACCAAGGCGGGGCACTGATTGCTGTTATCAGGGAGAACCTCTGGTGGTTACTGAAAATTCTTTGCTCCCGTGGGCCGCAATCCCACTGGGCACTCACACCTATTGTGGGAGCCAGCCCTGCTCGCACCCGCTGCCAGCACTGGAGCTGCCGCTCACACCCGCTGCCAGCACCCAGTGCCAGTCTCCATTGCTTGACGCCATCAGTGGGTGCAAGCAGTGGCTACCAGCCCTGATCACCCCTGAGGTTTTCTCCATCTCCCCCTGCTCCTGAGGGGCGATCGGGACAGCAGTAGCTGCTTGCACCCACTGATGACACCTGCCCTGCTCGCAGCCGCTGCTGGCACTGGCCCCAATTGTTCTGTGCCGTCAGTACGTGGGAGTGGCAGCAGTGGAAGCACGGAGGATGGACTGAGGCTCACCCCTGTGTCCACCACAGCCTTGTGGCCCACAGTTCCTTTCAGGGTGCACAAATTCATGCCCTGGGCCCCTAATCTTATTATAAATGAGTCTTAGGTGCATTGTATGAATCCTATATAATAAAGAGGGAATATTCAAAATGACTGTCACTCTGCCACCAAGATGGCTTCACCCACAGCTGAGGCCGAGTTCCCATAACAAGCCTTAAGGAGCAATCAGCAAGGACCTGAGGCTGCGTGCTGACCCTCCCCCCGTGGGGCTTGACAGGGGACCTCAGGCCACGCCTCCCACCCAGCAGGGCTTGACGGGGGACCTCTGGCTATTTTCCCCCTCATACCCTGGTACCAGGCTGTGGAACCTCAGGCCATGTCACCCACTCGGGAGGGCTTGACGGGGGACCTCATGCTGTGCCCCTGTCCTGGTGCCAGGCCAGGGGACCTCAGGCCATGCTCTCCGCCCCAGCACTGGGCCAGGGGACCTCAGGCTGTGCCCCCCACCCTGGTGCCAGGCCGGGAGACCTCAGGCTGCACCCCCCATTCTGGCATCGGGCCAGAGGACATGAGGCTGTGCCCCCCACCCCAGTGCCAGACCAGGGGACCTGAGGCCATGCCTCCCACCCAGCAGGACTTGACAGGGGACCTCAAGGTGTGCCCCCACCCTGGTGCTGGTCCAGGGGACCTCAGGCCACGCCCTCCACCCCAGCACCAGGCTAAGGGACCTGAGGCCATGCCCTCCACCCAGCAGGACTTGACAGGGGACCTCAAGGTGTGCCCCTGCCCTGGTGCTGGGCCGGGGGACCTTAGGCCATGCTCCTCACCCCAGCGCCAGGCTGGGGACCTCAGGCCGAGCTCCCAGCCCGGCGGGGCTTGACAGGGGACCTCAGGCCACATTCCCCGCCCCGGCTCCAGGCTGGGGGACCTCATGCTGTGCCCCCCCCCCCTGGCACCAGGCCAGGGAACCTGAAGCTGCACCCCGCCTCTCCCCCCCCCCCCAGTGGGGCTTGACAAGGGTGGGACTGGCTGGGTCTGGATCTAGCCCAATAAAGAGGGTCTGGCCACATCTGGGTCTCACGTGATTTTGAGGTGCACATGGGTAGGTGGGGACTTTACTCTGGGTTCTGTGGTACACCCCAGACTCTGACAGGAGAAAGATTTTCATATACATTTTATTAATTTTCTTTCATCTCTGACACTTCTATTATAGAGAAAGGGCAAACAGCAATATTAAAATATTTCCTGTAATTAATCCCCTTTTAATGTGCACAAATTTTGTGTACCAGGCCACTAGTTTATTATAATATTCAAATGCTGATAGCTGGTTAAGGGTACAGCTCCATAGGTCTTTCGTTCTTCCAAACATGCCAAGTTCACTGCTACTTTCAAGCCACTCTCTGGGATGCTCCCCCTTAACTCCCCATGTCATACTGCTGGCTGTTGCTTTCTCACTTAGATATAGCTTCAACTTCTGCTTTTCAGAGAAAGCCTTCCTGATCACCCAATCTACAACAGCACCTCATTACTGTCCTTCATCACAGCTTCTTCTCATTAGCTCATAGCTGAGTCCACTATCTGCTAACTCTGGTTTGTCTACTCTTCACTGCTCCCAGTCAGAATGTAAATTCCCTGAGAATGGATCTCTTGCTGGCCTTCTTCAATGCTGTATTCCTAGTATCTAGCACAGTACTTAAGACCTAGCAAGCGCTCAAAAAATCCACACCACTGAGTGAAGAATAAATGAGAACTCTGGATCCCTCACTCCACCAGTGGCAAATTCTGGCTCATGGGCTGCATTCCATCTGCTGGTGAGTTCTGTTTGGACTACTCAATGTTTTTGAAAAATCTGAATGAGTTGTCAACTTTAAAAAATTAGGAGATGTCACATTTTTTCAAAGATTTTAAAATTCATGCTTCTTTTGAAGAAGTACAAGTGGAAATACAGGGCCTGCAATCCTAACTGGAAAGTCAGCAGAGGTGAACCATGGCGGCCTGCTCTGGAAGACTATCACCAGATGCCCCCCCCCCACCTGCCCCCCCATTGCTCATTCACATGCCCTGTCTGGCCCTAAAGGTGGTTTAATTTTAACCCCGATCTCTTCTACTAAAGTCTCTCTGTGACCCATGCTCTACATCACACCCGTGCAACTCCTACAAACACTGCCCACATAGATTTCTGTTGCTAAGTCTTGGACTATATTTTTAGAGATGAGTTAGCATTTCTGCAAGATAACATAAAAACATTATATAATTGATTACAAAACCTGAATTCATTATACATTATAATAAAATTTAGGTGTGTTTTTAACAGATCTCAAGGTTATGAAAGAAAACTATCTAATCAAATTAAAGAGCAATATGCAAATTAGACATCACTCCGCTACACCTAAGCCACGCCCACAAGCCAAGCCATGCTCACCAATCAGAGCAGCTATATGCAAATTAACCCAGCCAAGATGGCGGCCGGAAGCCACGGAGCTAGAGTAAACAGGAGGCTTGCTTGCTCTGGCTATGGAGGAAGCTAAACTTCCAGCCTGCCTAGGTCGGCTGTGGCCTCTGCTCAAGGCAACAAAGTTTTAATTGTAGAAGATAAATAAATCCCAGATACCTGCTTCCAGCCAGCCTCGATGGGGGCTGTGCCCAACCTGCAAACAGCCATCAGCCCCTCATCCAGGATGGCGCCACCCACATGGGGTGAGGGTACCTGCTGGGGGGCTTGACCAGCCTGCAAACAGCCATTAGTCCCTCATCCAGGATGGTGCTACCCACATGGGGTGAGGGTACCTGCTGAGGGGCTTGACCAGCCTGCAAACAGCCATCAGCCTCTCACCCATGCTGGCCAGGCACCCCAGCGGGACCCCCACCCTGATACGGGACACCCTTCAGGGCAAATCAGCTGGCCCCCACCCATGCGCCAGGCCTCTATCCTATATAATAAAAGGGTAATATGCAAATTCACCCAAACAGTGGAATGACTGGGAATGACTGGTCCCTATGACACACACTGACCACCTGAGGGAAGACGCTCAATGTGGGAACTGCCCCTGGTGGTCAGTGCACTCCCACAGGGGGACCTCTGCTCAGCCACAAGCCAGGCTGATGGCTGCCAGTACAGCGGTGGTGGTGGGAGTCTCTCCTGTCTCCCCAGCAGGGCTAAGGATGTCCGACTGCAGCTTAGGCGTGCTCCCTGCTGATAAGTGGACATCCCCCGAGGGCTTTCAAGCAGCCAGAGGGATGTCTGTCAGCTTAGGCCTGATCCCCCAGGCAGCAGGCATAAGCCAGCAGGTGGACATCCCCAGAGGGATCCCAGACTGTGATAGGGCACAGGCCGAGCTGAGGGACCCCCCCCCCCCGCCAGAGTGCACAAATTTTTGTGCATCGGGCCTCTAGTTGTTAAAATATTTACAGAGAAAATGAATCAGGGAGAAGTAGATAATACAATTATGACTAAGGGCTATTGACCTTAATTAAAATTCACTGGGGAAAAATAAACTCCAACAGGATGGATAAACACAGTTTTAAGTAATTCACAAGAGAAATAGCAATGAGCAAATAACATATTTAAAAATAGTCTGTTTTATTAGTAATCCCAAATATGTGACTTAAAATTAGATCCCATTTAATCTACAACTCATTAATTTATTTAACACACATTTATTGAGGGGCTACTATGTTCTAAACACTATTAGCTTGGCAAATATTTTTTAAAATGGTCATAATTTTAGAATCCAGTAAGATTCTGGAAAAAACAATTTTATAATCACACACAGTGAAAAACAATTTTATAATATGCATGAATAACCATAAAATAGTTACTACCCTGCGACCTATAATTAAATGTTTTGGAATTCAATCTAGAGAAAGAATCAGCATAGCAAGCAAATATTCATATATGAGGGTATTATTCACAGCATAATTTATAATAATAAAAACATTAGAAACCTAAATGTCTAACAATAAGGAGTGACTCAATAAGTTGTGGTACATTCAAATAATGAACAATTGTGCAGACATTAAAATTACAACCTCAAGACCATTTAGTGAGATGGGGAAATGCTCATGAAAAATTTTAAAGCCTGTATTTTAAAAACAATATTATATAGCCAGTGTAAAGTGACCCATTCTTTCTTGCTTTATGAGCCCAGGAGTTATTTTTGCTTTCTAGTTGCTTGCTATCTAACACTCCTTCACTTCCTGTAAAGTATATAAATATTTCTCCACATACTTCTTATTCTAGTAGGTATTAAAACAGAGGGTATCGCATATTCATAGCAGCATTATTCACAATACCCAAGATACTAAACAACCTAACTATCCATCACTGGATGAATGGATAAAATGTAACATCTATCTATCTATCTATCTATCTATCTATCTATCTATCCATCCATCCATCTATCTCTATCTATATAGCTAGATAGAGATAGATGGATGGATGGATAGATATTTAGATAGATATATGAAGACATGTAGGTTATGATTATTACAACAGCTTTATGAACTCTGTGTCCCACTGTGTATGTGTGTGTGTGTGTAATCTTATTCAGCCTTAAGAAAGAAGGAAATACTGCTGTTTCCAACAACTTGGAGGAACCCTGAGGGCATTATGCTAAGTGAAATAAATCAGATAGAGAAAGACAAATACTGCATAATATCACTTTTGAAACCTAAAAATGTCAAAATCAGGGACAGAGAAAGTAGAGTGGTTATCAGAGGTTGGGAGGTGGAAGAAATGGGGAAATATTGGCCAAAGGGTATAAACTTCCAGTTACAAGATTAACAAATTCTGGGGATGTTATGTGTAGCCCAGTGACTGTGGCTAATGTTGCCAAGAGAGTAGATCTTGTAAGTTCTCACTTCCACAGAGAAATGGTAATTATGCAACTGGATGGAGTTATGATCAAATGCTATGTTGGTAGTCATTTAACAATAAATAAATGTACAAACTCAATGCATCATATACCTTAAGCTTACTCAATGTTATTATATGTCAATTATATCTCAATAAAGCTGGGGGAGAAAAGAAAAGGTCTCAAACAGAAAAACAAAAATTATTCCATGGGACCAGAGAAACCATATGGCCTAATATACGTTAAATATATCCAAAGTACTAAACAATTGTCTAGACTGTGGGCAGTGACTATTGTATAGAAACACAGGAATAAAGAGGAGAAAGAACAGGAAGAAAGCAGAACGTAAAAAAAAAAAAAACCCCAAGCCTAGAGGGGTGTGAGGAGAGCATGTGGATGACAAAAAGCCCAAAAGGACACATATCTTACTTTTAAGAAAATTCTCTGCGTGACCCCATGATATCAGAACATAAGAAACTCCCTTTTTTAAGTATTTATAGTTTTATGTAGATCAGACAAGACACTTACAAGAAGCATTATTTGTTTCTTGTAACACCAACCACAAGAATGACCAAAAAGGCTGTCACGGTAGGAAAAGCAGAACTACCTCACTGCCATAAAAAGAATAACAACAAAAATTGAAAGTCTGAGGGCACCAAAATAAACTGTCTGTACAAAAGATGATTAAAGTAAAACAAGGAGGAAGTTGAACCTTGGGTTTGGAATTACTGAACCGTGCAAATGCAGAAACCAATCTGCACGGTCATCAGCATGCAGGAACCGAATGATCCCATAGTCACAACGAAAGCCATAAAACCTGGACTCAACCAAGCCCTTGGATCACAGCTACATGGCTCCCTCTGGCAGCAAAGTTTACAATCACCATCCTTCTGTGTTTGTGCCTTGGTGTGGTAGCTATTTGGACAAAAGGTTCATAACGAACTCAGCAACCGTGTTTGGCCTCCCAAGAAACCAAGTATCGTATCCTAGCCTAGAGAAAGCCAACGAAGTCCCTGTGGGAAGATCAAAAGAGCACCATGTGCTCTCTTTTATGGGTGAAAACTGAATTGTTCATGAAAACATATTTATAACCTGGCAAGGTAATAACTCTCTGTGTCACTATAAGAAAATAAGCAGATGTCTGTTATATACACTGTTCCATATATTTTGCCATTCCTCCCCCCTCATTGAGTTCCTAGAAAGAACCCATATGGACTCTTATTTCATACTAGTGGCCTGGTGCACAAAATTTGTGCAGGGAGGGATGAGTCCCCTCAGCCCAGCCTGCACCCTCTCCAATCCAGGACCCTGCCAGTTTAGGCCCAATCCCGGGGATCGGACCTAAATTGGGAGTCAGATATCCTCTCACAATTCAGGACTACTGGCTCCTAACTGCTCACCTACTGCCTGTGTGATCACCCCTAACTGCCCCCCGCCCCCCGCCAGCCTGGTCACCCCTAACTGCCCCCCACTGGCCTGGTTGCCCCAACTGACCTCCCTGCTAGCCTGGTCACCCCTAATTGCCCCCCCCCACTGGCCTGGTTGCTCTTTACTGCCTTCTACTGCTGGGCTGGTTGCCCCCAACTGCTCCCTCCACCAGCCTGGTTGCCCCCAACTACCCCCCCTGCTGGCCTGGTCACCTCACACAGCCTGTTCGGTTGTTACTATGATGGCATCCTGGACAATTTGCATATTCCTCTATTATAAGTATAGATTTACACTCTTACACTTTAATCACAAGGCTTAAAGGATTCAGCATCTCCTTCCCCTTACTCAGTCTGACATTTTCTTCCTGAAGTCTGGCTTTCTTCACGTACTTCTACATTGTACCATCATGGCTCTGCAAACTACTGCTGTTCTAATGTTTTGGTTTTAGAAAATTAATAAACCTCTACATATCCATTCAAGCAATTTTCACATATCTTCATTTCAGTATGTTGTTTTTAATCCCTTGTTACTTTTTCATTGCTTCTGAATTCCCATTCCTTGGACAATTTCATCATTTTCCTTGAATAGAATCTGTCCATCTAAGCATTCTCATAAACTCAAATCCATCAAAATCACTGCCTTTTTATGCTGTTTTTATTTTTAACTTCTTTTATGTTTTGTATTATTACCTTTTGATTTATGAGTAGCTTGTGCATTATTTTCAATCTCCATTCTTCTCAATATCTACCTTAACCTGTTGTTAAATTTGTATTCTCTACTCTTATACTTAATGCTTAAAACTGAACTGACCTCATATAAGTCCTTTCCTGATTTTGACTTTTGTCAGAGGCAGAGCAGCATCAAACAGACTGTCAAATTACAGCAACAAGGACAGTTGGAAGGGTTGGTGGGGAAGTAACAGATCAGCCAAGGGACTTTTATGCATGCATTTAAGCATAACCAATGGACACAAAACACTGGGGGGTAGGAGAGGCTGAGGGAAGGGCAGGGGAAAAAAGAGATATATGTACTAATCTTTGTAAAACTTTATGTAATTAATAAAAAAAAAAAGCCAAAAAAAATTCTCACCTGAGGAGTGAGGATATTTTTTCCATTGATTTTTGAAGAGAGTGTAAGGGAAGAGGAGGGGGAGGAAAGGGAGAGAGAGAGAATGAGGGAGACACAGAAAGAAGGAGAGAGAAAGAGAGAGGGAGAGAGAGAGAGAGAGAGAGAGAGAGAGAGAGAGAGAGAGAGAGACAGATGGGGAGAGAGAGAGAGAGAGAGAGAGAGATGGGGAAGACACATTGATTGGTTGCCTCCCGCTCATGCCTCAACGTGTGCTGGGGATTGAACCTGCCACCAAAGTACATGTCCTTGACTGGGAATAGAACCTTGACCCATTGGTCTATAGCCTGACAGGTGCTCTAACTACTAAGACAAACCAGCCAGGGCTAAACCATGGCATTTTTATGGTTACTCACATTATACTAGCAATATGAGATTGCATTTTAAAAAATATATTCTTATTAATTTCAGAGAGGAAGGGAGAGGGAGAGAGAGATAGAAACATCAATGATGAGAGAAACTCATTGATGGGCCACCTCCTGCACGCCCCCTACTGGAGATCAAGCCCGCAACCTGGGCATGTACCCTTGACTAGAATCGAAGCTGGGACCCCTAAGTCCACAGGCCAATGCTCTATCCACTGAGCAAAACTCTATCCACTGAGCCAATGCTGAGATTGCATTTTTAAACATCATCTGTATGTAAATGAGGTAATCTGGCTCAAATATCTATCACTTTGCTGCTTCCAGTGTTGACTTCACTGGTCTGGTTGTTCATTTTTCACTTGAAAGATCCATAATCGGGTCTTGTTAATGACATTGCTCACTCATACAGAGGGAAAAACCTCTCCAGACAGAGCAAAAACCAGCTTCAAGTCAAGAAACATGGGTGGTTATATTCCCTAACTTTCTATTGCTCACTCTGCCCTACCCTTCTTTCCTGATTCCCTTCCACAATGCTACAGCTCCTGGAGTAACTCTTTGCTCATATACACATGCTGTGTCACCGCATTTCTCTGTTATAGTAGCCAATGTTGTTTTAATTCTCAGCCTGTGATTTTATTCTTTCCACTCACATTCAATCTCTAGTCATTTCTGTTCTAGCTTGACTCAGTTCCTGTCACCTGATTTCTCATTCTCTCTAAAACTACACCCTTTCCACATTCTAAATCTCTGTGTTTTACTTCCTTCAACTTGTCCTTCATATTAGTTTTTAGTTCCTCAATACCTAAAATACTTATTGGTCCTTCTAGCTATAACCCATCTGCCCTTATCTTTTTTTCTGTCATATACACATAGATATAGGTATAGGTATAGATATAGATATATTATTAGAGACCTAAAATTCTTCTCAATGATCCAACTATATTACAATCAATAACACATCTTTTAGAATTTCACTGTAAATGTAAATATATAGCCAAGGTAGTAAATTTAACACAAAGCTAGTATAAATGTTCAAAGACAAAAGCAGTAAAAATGACTGTGATTACAATAACCAGTTACGGGACTTACCAGGTAATAATAAGATGGAAAATTTGACATCGAAAACATAAAATGTGTGGAGTGAATGTTGAGCTTTACAATGAGATCAAACTTCAGTTGTTACCAATTTAAAATAGATTCTTATAAATACAAGTTGTTATATGTAAGCCTCATAATAACCACAAAACAAAAACCATAGTAAGTACACAAACAATAAGGAGAACGACATAGGCATACCACAAAAGAGAATACCCAAAGCACAAAGGAAGAGAGCGAGCGAAGGAGAAAGGGACAGAGAAGAACTACACAAACATCCAGAAAACAATTAATAAAATGAAAAGTGCGCAAACCTATCAATAATTACTTTAAATACAAATGGACTATATTCTCCAACCAAAGAGAAAGAGTAACTGAATGGATTAAAAAACAAGACCATCTCTATCAGGGGTCCTCAAACTATGGCCCGAGGGCCACATGTGGCCCGCCGAGGATATTTATCTGGCCCGCCGGGTGTTTTTGCCGCTTTGTGTTTTTACTTCAAAATAAGATATGTGCAGTGTGCATAGGAATTTGTTCATAGTTTGTTTTTTTTTTAAACTATAGTCCAGCCCTTCAATAGTCTGAGGGACAGTGAACTGGCCCCCTGTTTAAAAAGTCTGAGGACCACTGATCTATATACTGCAAACAGAAGTCTGTACATGTAAGAACACACATAGATTGAAAATGAAGGGATGGAAAAAGATATTCCATGCAAATGGAAACCAAAAGAAAGCTGGAGAAGCTACATTTATATCAGACAAAATAGATTTTAAAACAAGGAGTTTAATAAGAGATAACGAAGAGCATCCTATATAATAAAAGCCTAATATGCAAACTGACTGAACAGTGGCACGACCAGTTGGTGGGGGACGGGGCCGGAGAGTGGGAAGTATCAGGCCAGCCAAGGCAGGTGCCAGTGGGCAGAAAGAGGGGACAGTGATTGGGGGACAGAGGCAACCAGCGGTGGCAGAGGGACAATGGGGGGCAGGGCCGGCCACTTGCTGGCCGGCCCTGTCCCCTGATTGGTCCACCGGTCACCTCCTGCAGAGGGAGGCCAGACTGAGGCTTTGAGGGAGCGCGCCTAAGCCATCAGTCAGACATCCCCCAAGGGTTCCTGAACTGTGAGAGGGTGCAGGCTGGGCTGAGGGACACCCCCCTACCCAAGTGCACAAATTTTCATGCACCGGGCCTCGTTACATAATGATAAAATGGTCAATCCAACAAGAAGATATGAGTTTGCTCTCACCACCATACTCAACACAGTACTACCCTGTTTCCCTGAAAATAAGACAGTGTCTTATATTAATTTTTGCTCCCAAAGATGCGCTAGGTCTTATTTTCAGGGGATGTCTTATTTTTCCATGAAGAAGAATATGGTACACATTTATTGTTGAACAAAAAAAAAGGAAATTTATTACCTGTGTGTCCACACAATGTGCCCGACTCCTGCCCCGCGCGACTCACTGTCTAATTATGAGTCAGCCAGACTCCATCAGGGTAGAGCGAGCAGCAGGCGGCAGCTTGTCTGGCAACGACACGGGCTCTCTGATTAAAAGAGACCTTGCACTTCCTGTCTGCTCTGGTTACGCTGCGGCCAACAGTGAGCTGCACGGCGGTGCCCCACGCTACGGCCCAGAGTCCAGAGTTACGGTAGCTTCGGGGGGCCTTATTATTGGGGAGCCTTATTAGTGGGGAGGCCTTATGTTTGGGGGAGGCCTTATTATCGGATAGGTCTTATTTTCGAGGAGATCTTATTTTGGGGGGAATGTCTTATATTTCAGCGAGAGGCAAAACTGTAAGTAGGTCTTATTTTTGGGGGATGTCTTACTTTTGGGGAAACGGTAGAGTCCTAGCCACAGTAATCAGACAAGAAAAAGAAATAAAAGGCATCAAATTGAAAAGGAAGAAATAAAACTGTCATTATTTGCAAATGATATGATACTATATATGGAGAACCCTAAGACTCTATCAAAAAACTACTAGAACCGCTAAATGATATATGAATTCAGTAAAGTAATAGGATACAAAATAAATATCCAGAAATCAGTTACAATGTTATACACCAATAACAAACTATCAGAAAAGGAAACTAAGAAAGCCATACCATTTAAAATTGCACAAAAAAATACCTAAAAATAAATTTAGCCTATGATGTAAAAGATCAGCACTTGGAGAATCATAAGACACTGAAGAAAGAAACTAATAAAGATACAAATAAGTAAAAGCATATACCACGTTCATGGATAGAAAGAATTAACATCATTAAAATGTCCATACTACCCAAAGCAATCTATAGATTCAACGCAATTCCTATCAAAAATCAATGGTGCATTTAATAGAACCAGAACAAATATTCCAAAAATTTATATGGAAGCATAAAAGACCCTGAATAACTATAAGAATCTTGAGAAAGAAAAACAGAATTGAAGGAATCACACTACCAGTCAGAGAAATCAAGTACCATATGATTTCACTTATATGTGGAATCTATTGAACAAAATGAATTAACAAAAGAAACAGAAACAGACTCATAGATACAGAGATCAGACTGACAGCTATCAGAGTGAAGGGGGCTTCAGGGCTGGGTGAAAAGGTGAAGGGATTAAGCAAAGAAAAAAATCTCATAGACAAAGACACCAGCATGGTGATTACCAGAGGAAAAAGGGGTGGGGGAGGGGAGGTAGAAGTGGGTAAAGGGAGGATAAATGGTGATGGAAGGAGACTTTATTTGGGTAGTGAACACAATTTAAGGATGATGTGAGCCTGGCTTCTGGCTGAGCAGTGTTCCCCCTGTGGGAGTACACTGACCACCAGGGGGCAGCTGCTATGTTGAGCATCTGCTCCCTGGTAGTCAGTGCATGTCATAGCGACCCATCATTCTGCCATTCGGTCGATTTGCATATTAGCCTTTTATTATATAGGATGTCATCCTAATGAATACAATAAAAATTTACAAATTAAAAAATCAAGAAGATATGACATTTGAAAATATGTAGGTACCCAATATAGGAGCACTTAGATATATAAAGCAGATATTAACAGACCTAATGGGGAAAATAGGCAGCAATACAATAACAGTGAGGTACTTTAATACCCTACTTACATCTATGAACTGATAATCTGGACAGAAAAATCAATAAAGTAATACTGGCCTTAAATGAAACCAGATGGACTAACAAATATTTATAGAACATTGCATCCAAAGAATACACATTCTTCTCAAATGCACATTGAACCTTTTCCAAAACAGATCACATGTTAGGCCACAAAACAAGTCTTAATAAATTTAAAAGGATTGAAATGATATCCATCATCTTTTATGACCACAGTATATGAAGCTAGAAATTAATTACATAAAAACAATTTACACCACACACACAAACTATATAAAGATATAAACATCATACCTGATGGGCCAGAATATAAATATTGTGTCCAACATCTTTTGGGGAAACACCATCATCTCCACCCTCATCGTCACCATGATCGCATTCCAGCCCTTGGTTATAGGCATTCTTCATCACATCCACCTAGCAGAGACACAAAGGGGAACAGCAAGGCCTGGAATGTCGCACACAACATGCATTTTACACTGTTGATGAGATATAATAAAAAGCTAGAATGCTTCTAAGACTTGAAAAGTATCAAAGAGCTCTAAAGAAAATGGCCTTGGAAACAATCTTCAGCTAAATTAGCACAGAAGTATTTCCCTACAATATTCTTTGTTTTCCTTGAAGAATTTTGCTTTGATATTTGAATGCTGATAGTGCCATGAGTTCCCATAAATTAGGAGACTCTGGAGCTGTAACATCCAGCCGTTAATTTACTAAGTGCCTTCTAGGTAACAGGGATCCATGGTGCTGGACATCGTCCTCTGCCATGAGGACCCACGGGTGGATATAACAGAGTATCTGCCCTCAAGTGATGAACACCATCTAGAGTGGCCGCCAGCCTTTCAGACCTCACAGACCACCGGTGGTCTCTGGACCACCAGTTGGCAACTGCTAATCTAGAGGGTGTCCTGGCCTGTGTGGCTCAGTTGGTTGAGTGTCATGCCATGCGTCAAAAGGTCACAGGTACTATTCCCAGTCAGGGCACATACCCAGGGTTGCAGGCTCTATCCCCAGTAGGGGGCATGCAGGAGGCAGTTGATAGATGTTTCTCATATCAACATTTCTCTCCTCTTTCTCTCTCTCTCTAAAATCAATAAAAATATGTAAATTTTTAAAAAAGAGATGAACACAATAATCCTACAGCAAGACTTAAGTTTGAGGCACTAATTAAGCATAGGGCATGGGCACTAACTCAGTCAAGAGGTTGAGTGTGGGCCATAAAGAGGAAGTGGATGATGAGATTAATGTGTTGTAGGCAGAGAAAACAGTATTTTCAATGGGCTATTATACAGTGCTGTTCTTGAATAAATATATAACCCATTGCCCCTTTTAACCATAAATACAATATCAATTTTTATTGTTCAGAAAGATATATAATGTTTGAGGGATACAAACATTTTTTACATACCTTCCCAATATATTCCAATATACAAACTAAAACAAGCTCTTCTTACTCCTCTTAGCCCACTGCCTTGCAGATACTAGGCTCTCATACATATGGTAAATCAAAATATATCTTATTTTTCTCTTTATCTTCCATCCTTTCCTCCATTCCTTCCTTTTTTTTTTTTATTGATTTGAGAGAGAAACGCTGGTTTGTTGTTCCACTTATTGATGCATTCATTGGTTGATTCTTTTTTTTTGTTTTTGTTTTTAATTTTTTAAAAATTATTATTACATAAAGCTTTACAAAGATTAGTACATATATCTCTTTTTCCCCCTGCCCTTCTCCCCGCCTCCCCTATCCCCCAGTGTTTTGTGTCCATTGGTTATGCTTAAATGCACATTGATTCTTGTATGTGCCCTGACTGGAGATCTGACCGACAACCTTGGCTTATCAGGATGACGCTCTAACCAACTGAGCTACCCAGCCAGGGCTCTTTTCTTACTATTAAAAAGAAAGCGAAAAAGTGCTTTCCATAGAATTTTCTCCTAACACCAACAATGGTTCTCATAGGACTAGGATTTAGTCATTGGAGCATCGAGCTATAAGGTTTGAGGATGTTGTCAATGCTTTTGAAACCCGATGCTTTTAAGGTATGGTGATATTACTCCATGATTTCCATGTCACAGATGAGGAGGAAAATATAACTTCTACAATAGGAGAGCCTTCTAATGATTTCTGTGGACTTCCCATCAAGTCTCCAATTTTCTCTAGAACAAGCATAATGCAATATTTCACTGATAAAAAACAAGTACAAAAGGTATTGATTTTATTTTCATTGTTCAGAAAGTGGTACACATTTAATTTTTGAGTGGTATAAACATTTTTCTCACATACCTTCCCCATATATTCCAATACAGAAACTAAAGAAAACTTTTATTTTTCCTGTCAAAAGACTTCGCAGATAGTTTAGTGCTGAGAGTGGATAAACCAATGAAATGATAAGGACCCAAATCACATTGGACTTTGCCCTCATGAGGCCCTCTGAGAGATCTGTGATGTGTCGCTGTGCCTTGGTGGAGCAGTGAGAGTCACTAGACTTCTTCTTGATAGGAACACTACAAACTTACCCGTTTGGTGATATGCTATTAACATGGGTTTCGAAAGTTTCCTTACCAGTTCTCTGGGTCTCATGTTAAAAAGAATTCTTTCTGCATTCTCGCTGTCATGTCTGCTTTCCATGATGGCCAGCAAAAGCTTGGAGGCGTTGTTCTAGAGAAACAAACTGGGTTAATGCACAAGAAGAAATCGATTTCAAGGATTAACGACCCCCTGCTTTTGTTAATTGAGATGACCAAGGCCATTTTTTTTTTAAATCAAACAGAATTTTAAACTGCTAATTTGGTTTGGCTTATTAGCATTTTTAAATAGAATGTTTCACTTTATTGTCAACACAAAATAAAAATAATAAATCTTGAGAGATAAGTTACAAGGGATATTTTAAATATTGGTGCAAAGGTGTTTTAAAAACAAGACTGACTTTATATATAATGCATTCAAATAGTATATATTCTTTCACTATTGCCTAATGGGCATTTCTATGATGACATTTCAACAAGACAGTAAGGTGAACCAGTACCAATGGCATATTTCAGATAAATGGTATATAATTTAAAGAATTTAGCAAATTGAATTTAACATGAAACATTAATACATGTTATCAAATCAAAATTTTAAATTTAAGAAATAATTACTGAAAATTAATCTATAAAATTGGAAAGTCATGAGTTAAAAATACAATATAAATTTACAGATAACTAGTCCCACCATATGTCAGTATAGAAGCAACATGTTTACCACCTGGGTTATAGAAGAATCATATTTTTTATTTTTGTTTAATAAAGAATGAAAATAATTGATGTTGTCTTTGAGGTTTCCTAATTTGGTTTATAAATGTGTTATCTCAAACATTTTTACCTACACATATAAAAAATGTTTCTGATACAGTTGATTTATAATCCCAAACAGGTACCACAGAGTTACAGAAAGTCTTGACCCATAAAACACAATAGTCTCAACATTTAGAAAGAGGTTTCTTTACATTGTTTTCAATAGTGCTGCCCTAGAATTGTGGCAAACTGCATGATGATAAAAACCACTGGAGAGATACTTCTCCTGTGTTTCTGTAATGTTTAAAACATCTCCCTCTCCACATATAACCTTTGAGAGGAGCACAAAAGAAGTAGAGTCAAATGGCTTTAAGGTGGTTCTTAGTTGCTCAAAATTAGCATCTTACAGGAAGAAAACTTAAACTGAATCTGTTGTTTGGTAGGCAGACATCTCTACACAGATTTTGTTAAAGTTGTTCAAATTAATTTTACTGAGCAGTTTTTAATACCAAATTCTGTCCAACTATTTTTTTTCTTTCAGAAGTAAAATCTAAAGACTATTTTTAATGACTATCAATGATGATGATGATGATGATGATAATGCTATCAAGGTCATGCGCTCATCCTGAAAAGATTTTAGCATTTTGCAGGGGAGGTGGCATTAATTTTTCTGTTTCATTTAAAATTTTTACACATTTATACAAATCCCCAAATCCATTTTTATAATGTAGCATCCCATCTGTACAAACAATATACCTAAAAAAAATAAGGTTTCAGGATTTAAAGGAGAGCTCAAACCCTTAGAGTGATCTGAAATGACCCCTAGAATTCAAAGCTAAAACCTTAGCAACAATAGCAGTCTTCTCTAATGAACCTCACTCAGCAGGCCGAACACATAATAGCTTTAAAATACATCCAATTTCAGAATGCTATTGGCATTATGGTACTTTTTCTAACCAATCTCCTCTTTCATACTATGTTGGAAGAATAAGAATTTTGTAAATGACCTACTGAAATCTGAATCAATTTGGAAGTACAAAAGTCTCTATACATCAAGAAATCAAATGCACGTGTCAGTGTTAATAGAGGGCTTTCTTTGAAACAAAACAAAACAAAATGACCTATTTACTGATTCACCCCGTCATAGTCACAAATCAGTTAGGAAATGTTAATTCAAAAGTAAAGGGCAGGACATATGCATAAAAAATTCATAAAACTGTAAAGTAAATGAGTATACAGAAATAAGTATACTTAGAATCATAAATAATTAAGACAATTTATATAAATGATATAAAATAAAATCTTAACATTTTTAATGTAGTTTTTCTCTATAATGTTATCTAGATTTTATCATTAAAAACACCCTACCCAGTAGAGCCCCCTAAAATTTGACACTATACATCATTCTGTCTTACAAATATTGTCATATTAGTCATTATGTCAAAGCCTTGTTTTTTGTTTTTTTAAGTACACACACCTCATTTTCTAGATAGATAATGATACTTTAAATATTTCCAGTCAAATCCATTCATTTGGTATTTTTTTACATATCCTTATTTATCCAACTGTCACATTTTGAAGAGGTATACCTAAATTATACTTAGTAACATGCACAATTTTGAAGATCCTTTTCTAAAAAGCATTTTTATTCAAATAGCTAAGAATATCTTTGTACTCTTAAGTTGTGCCCCGTCATTTAGTTACTTAACACAGGTCTGGGCTTGTAAATAATCAGGATGCCTATACTTTGTTTTAAATTAATGAATCATCCAGTAATTATATCCATTAAAAATTAGGTTTCAAGGCGTAGTTTTAGACTAATAAAGGATTTAAAAAGCCAGAGGCCAAGGCTTTTATATGTTATATCTTTATGAATTATAGTTAAAGATGAATTTAAGATGAAATAAACATTTTTTCTAGTAACTTGGATGAAGCTGCCTGCAATGTAGGCTTAGGCTGGCTTCACTGTCTGAAACATGATGCTAATGAGGGAAAGGACACAAGTTCAACCTACATAAGCATCACCTTTGCTTTAATGTATGGATGGAAGGACCCAGCGCAACACATACTGCAACAGAAAACAGTGAAAACATACAATCTCATCTCGGAAACTAAAACATTTTCTTATTAAACGCCATGACACAATCTTCACATAAGCAGTATATAAGTATGTTATCTATCAATATCTATACTTAGTAGCAAAATTATCAAAATATCATTCTTCTTGGTCATAAATATACAAAGTGAAAATTACATTTGCTATGATATAGATAGACCTGTCTTAACTAGGAAATTGTTATTTAACCAATGATTTGTTTAACTGTTTAACACTATACACAATAATGTGGCCTTTCACAATTCACCTCCATGAATATCATGCCTTTGTATCTTAGATTTATACAGTCTCCTGTGTACCTTCATTTGTTATTCCCATTCGAACAAAAACTTGAAGGAATTTTTTTTGTAATGTCATCTTGTTCCTGAGCTCTGATTAATGGAACGGCTGGGAAATACGTGTATGGTTTAAATTAAAGCGTCTTCTCAAAGGCAGTGTGAAAACGGCTTATAGAATTTTTTTTTTGGGGGGGGGGAATAAGTTTCTAATATAAAAGGAAACCACTTTTAGAAGGAAGAGAGCCATGAAAGGAAACTGCAGCCTTCCTTTTCCACAGTCTGATAGCTGTGACTTGCCAGCTAGAATTCTGAAGTCAAGGTGAATGTTACAAATAGGTGCAGTGAGCTTCAGCATTTGGCTCTCCCATATAATGAAACACATAAAATAACAACAGAAGAGACGTAGTGAAACAAAGCGCCACTTAAAAGAACTGCCAGGAAAGTACGCTCCGACTGAACTCCACCTCAGAGTTCATTTGCCATTTTATCAGGAATTCTGTGTGCATGGTGCCTTGACTAGCCCGTTCTGTCAATTCATTAGCTGAAAAGGTGACAATATCTTGGTTTCTACAAGAGCTACTTGGAGATTTGGAGGAACTCTGAAAGGGAGGGAGTTTTATATATAGACGATGTCACTTCTCCCCCCTATAAAGAGTGAATATACTCTACCTTTAGTTGGAGCACCAGGTCCATTCGATATTTACCAAGAGGGTTTATGTCATTTAGGATCAGAGCAATGATAATATCAATTCCATTTGATTCATGAGTAGCAATACATGTCTAGAAAACAAAATGTTACAAAATAACTTCTCTTTAACATAAAAGCCCTAGAAATCATATGACATAAAATAACAGAATCACCTTAAATTTTTGACCTTTAAAATGTAACTAACATTTAACTTTCGGATTCAGTGGAACCATACACGCCAAAGAAAGTTTATTCCTCAAATCCTGGGAAGATTCACTAAGGGACAAAAACTGAGCAATGATGAGGAAACATGTTTCACTCTTCCTGATAAGTCTGATTTGTATGTGGGACATTTTCATGCAGATAAATGTAATTTCTTTTATAGTGAAATTAAAAGATTGCATAGTATCTGCTAGTCTATAATTCAGTCCTTTTATGTTTTGTTAGGAAAATAAAGACATCTGGCAAAGCAAGAAGAAAGATCTTTGAAATGTACACAAGGCCTGGTTCGTTCAGCAATCAGATCCCTTTGCTGATGAGTCAGGAATAGTTGTGAGTGGAGAACAGCTTTCATGGTTACCTGATTTTCATGGCATGGACCCTGGCAGTACTCAGTCAGACTTTCCAGAGTCTGGTTGACCAGCACTACGTTCTTCTCATTGATGTAGAGACCCAACAGGCCCAGGCCACCTGTGGTACTTCCACAAATGCAGTCCAAAAACTGAAGGGTCTCGCAGACAAGGTTGTAATTTGTTTTGTTGTTTTGATTCCTCAGGAAGTTCTGAAGGCAAAAGAAAATATAACCTAAAGGTTAAAAAGAAATCCCTGTGTAATTGTTTGCAGTTCTGTGTGAGTGTGTGTGGCAATGTGAAATGGAATTTCTCTATATAAGAAAGTGTTTGTATTTGTTAAATTTCTCCTAGATTTAAGGAAAAAGAAAAAAAGACTCTTGGGTTTTTTTTTTTCCTCAAGCATCTATCTTGATCAGCATCATTCTTACCAAGCATTTCTCAATGTCATTATCCTGAAACTATATAGAGTTAACTAATAGGTAGTAGGAAGAGAAGAAGGAAAAGAAAACTAAAAAAGGAAGTTCATTAAGGAAAGAAACAATCAGATTTTCCAGGTAAATGACCCCTTATAACAAGTGCACCTTCAAACAGTAAATGGAGGGCAACTTGGAAGAGCCTATTAAAATTTTCAGTTCACTTACAACTCCATTCCCCAAAGTTATTATTTCTATAAGAGAGGCCCGGTGCACGAAATTCGTGCATGGAGTGGGAGTGGGGGGTGAGGGTGGTGTCTCTGAGCCGAACCTGCACCCTTTCCAATCTGGGACCCTTTGAGGAATGTCCTACTGCTCGTTTAGGCCCAATCCCACCAGTCGGACATCCCTTTCACAATCCAGGACTGCTGGCTACCGACCTCTTGCCTGCAGATTGCCCCTAACTACTCCCCTGCAGGCCTGGGTCCCCCCCCCAAACTGTCCTCCCCTGCAGGCCTGAGTCCCCCCTCAACTGCTCTCCCCTGCAGGCCTGGATCCCTCCAACTGCCCTCCCTTGCTGGCCATCTTGTGGTGGCCATCTTTGACCACATGGGGGAAGCCATCTTGTGATGGTCAATTTGCATATTACTCTTTTATTAGATAGGATAGTCCACAAAGACATTCACTGCACCCTGTCTGTAACAGCAAAGACTGGAAACCAAACCATACCCATCATAATAAATAACAGTAATCCAAATGCTGCAATATTATGAAGCTATAAAAATGAGGTACATCAATATGTACCGATATAAACATAAACTAGTAATAAGTGATTTAGAAATAAAATATACTGCCAAGTAAAAAAAAAGCAAATTGAGAAACACAATATAATGTGCTTTTAGAAAAGGTTGACATGCTTATATGTGCATAGAAATTTCTGGAAGGAAAGACAAATTGTTGGCAGTAATTTCTTTGGGGGCATAAATCTGGTGAGAGAGTACACAAAAACAAAAACTTTAATTTTTAATTTAATTTATTACTTATATTTATATATTTATTTGCTTGAATTTATTTCTTCCACTTACTCTTTTTTCTTTTAGTTTGTTTTTGTAATTTTCCCCCGATTTTTTGCATGTGGCAAAATACACCCAAATTTATCACCTTAATCATTTTTAAGTGTAGAGTTCAGTGATATTAAATATATTCACAATGCTGAGATATCATCACCAGCCATGTCTCTAGAACCCTTTTCATTTTGTAAAACTGAAAGTCTACACCTATTAACAATCCCCCATCAGACTTCCTCAGCCCCTGGCAACCACTAATCTACTTTCTGTTCTAAGATTTAACTAGTCTAGATACTTTATATAAGTGGAATCACACTGTATTTGTCATTTTGTAACTGACTTATTTCACTTAGCATAATGTTCTAAGATTCATACATGTTGTAGCATATGTCAGAATTTCATTTTTTAAGGCTGAATAATATTCCATCCTATGTATACACTACATTTTATGTATCCATTCATCTGTTGGCTTGCTTCTATATATATTAGCTACTGGATAAATCCACCATTTAGTCTTATTAAATATAAACTATTTTATAAGTAGCATTTTACAAACTATTTTATCCCACACTCCTATCAGTGAAATATTTGAACAGATTCTAAATAATATATCTATTTCCTACATGGACAGACCAGGTGGGTCAGGATAAGGCTGAAGGCATAGTCAGTGTCCTCCCTCTGGGAGTAATGCATCTGGCCTTTGCTGACAGCACTGCAGCAGCCCTCTCCCAGGTGTGGTGCAGTGGTCACCAAGACCCATGGCTTCTACCATTAATTCCAGATGTATCCCCTTGGAGAATACTCAATTAAATTTATATAACTCTTACCAATTCAGAACACCTGTAGTCTAGACCACTGATTTTCAATTTTTTTTAATCTCATGGAACACATAAACTAATTACTAAAATTCTGCAGCATACCAAAAAATGTTATGGTTTTGTTTTTTTTTTTTTTTGCAGATCTGACAAAAAAAAAGGGTAATTTTGATTCATTAGACAGCTATTGTGTTGGCTGTTGTAATTTTTTTTTTAATTTGACAATCTAAGGGAAAAGAGGTCAGTGCCCCTAACTAAACAGTCAGATATTTCATGTTTTAAATTTTTTTGTGGCACAATAGCATGCTTCTTACGACATACCCATTGGAAATTGCTGATCCACACCCTTACTAAAGAAAACAACTTCAAACTCTGCTGTCTCTAATATTGGATATGTGTACTTAGAAACTATTTCACCTTTCATGTGGTTTTGCCATGGTGATGTAAGCAGTGTGTACAAATAATGCCCTCCCTAAAAAAAGCCAAAATTCCTAGGTATCCCTAAGTTAATTTATCTGACAAAGGAAAATGGACCAAAGAAGGTACAAGAACAGGACTATATTAATTCACAAAGGTATCGACTTCCACTGTTGTAAAAAACCCTCTGCTATGTTAACTCTACTTCTAATAAAGATATATAAATGTAATCTATACCCTTACTCAAGAAATAGACTGTAAATGATGAAATGCCCTGAAATCTATAAAACCAGGAAGGCACAGATGAGCAAATGTGACCTTACTCAACAAATACCAGAATACTAGGATCAGATGATGCTCACTTAAGCTAAAAAGATAGGAGCTGAGGATGCAAAGAATGAAACTTGACCAGCCCAACTTTTCCTCCACAAAGGGATTTTCCTTTCATGTTTCTTCACTCAGATACAAAAGTTTCTCCCCATTTTAGAAGAGCACTATTGATTTTATTGATTACCTCTCCAAAACACTCTCCCAAAGTACTTATTTTTATCTGAGTTTAATTACTTATAACCGTAGGCTATTTTCTCAGCTTTTAAACACACTAGAACAATACCTGCAGCTCCCGGTTGTGATTCTCACACAGTAACTGAAGAAATCTCAGGATCGGCTGCATGATGGCAATTGCAGGACTCATCGTCACTTCCTCCGCAGACTTGTCCTCAGCGCTGCCCCCTTCTGATCCCGTGCACATAATGTCTATTTCTGGATCCATTTCTCTTCTGTATACACAGTACGCTTTGGATGTTGCTGAAGAAGCTTCTGTTAATTGCCCTTTCATTCCCTCTTTTAAATGTAGTGATGAATCTCTCACTGAAAACAAAGCAGCACTGTTATAGTTCTAAAGTAATTTCCTCGTGCAAATAAAATAAAAAGACAGCCAGGTACCCAAGTTCTCTAACAATTGAATAAAAGTCACCTGACAAGAGGTGCAATAATTTCCCCAAAGGAATTTGAGCTAGTATCAAAAAAGTTAAATTTGCACTGGGACACTAAAATCGGGTCTTCATGCTTAGCCAGTTTTAGAAGGGTTCAAGTCTTTCTGATAAATAAAATCTGAGAGCTCATGAATACTAGTACAAGAAGGTGGGAAAATATGGCAAACTTCAAAATGTTAATTTCTTATGATCTGTATTTACTACACAGATGATTTGAAAACCAAGAATCTTTCTTTAGAATCAGTGCTATAAATCAGTTCTTAAATTAGAAATTTCATTAATACTCAGAAGGTCTGGGGCAGTTGTTTTTTTTTTGTGTGTTTTTTTTTTTTACCATGCCTCCCACAATGAAATCAAACATCTTCATATCACTGCAGCAGGTCTTCCCTTAATGACACCCACGGGTTCTGTTGACTTCAAGCAAAATGACATGTAACAAAACCAATTTTACTGTAAGCTGAATAATATAACAAGTAAGAGTTAAGTTCCTCTGACATGTCATCCATGTTACAGTGAAAGGACCTACGTTGAATGAAACAAGATATTCAAGGATCTGCTGTAACTGCTTTGCATTAATAATGCATTGTTTGAGTTCGGTCCTGCAGAGTTGCTTCAAGGTCAACACCAGCACCGTAATAATTTAAGGAGGGAACTCCACATTCAGAGCTACGGTTGGGATAATTAGACTAAGACAGGTGAGATGACAAAGGCGAGTGAGATCTAAACACTGTGTTAGCCTCTTTTCTCCCTTTCTACGCTCCCAAATACTCAAATATTTCTTTACCTCTCATTCGTGGGCCAGATGTCATCAATTCATTGTCATCATCCCTTTTTTTGTTGCCTAAGTCTATGGTAGTCACTGTCACAGTCGATCTTATCTCTTTCTGAGCAGCCTTCATTCGGTCATACAGAACTTTGAAGAATTTTTCTGACCTTTTTTGTTCGTGCAACTGCTGGTAGAAAGAATACTGCAAGAAAACATATTTTGAGATATCAATTCCCAAAGCAGAGAAAAAGTGTTTTTATGCTTGAAATGAACATAAAGATTCTAAATGAAAGCACGCATTTAATGTGCTGCCTTCTGTCGTTTCATAAATAATAAATTGACAGCTTTTGCCAGTCTCCTGTACTCTTTAATGTATACAAATAATATCTTGTATTTGCCTAGCACCTTCCAATATATTTTCATATGCTATTTAATTCATCCTGTTTATTTTTAAAAATTACAAAGGTACTATAAGAAGTTGGATGCAAAGTTCTTTGATTTTTAGGTTATTATAAAGTCATGTACTGGTTCAACATTTATTCATTGAGTGCCTACTACGTACCAGGCCCTCTGCTAGCTCTAGAGACAGAATGAAAAGGGAAAACAAACACAGTCCCTGCCCTCATGAGTTTGACATCTAGAGAAGAAATCAGCCACTAATGATCACCCTGTGAAACAAGTTTATGGAGAATTGCAAAGAGTTGTTTTCCTTTTATCTAAATTATAGTACATTTAATTTAGAATATGTTACCATGGTAACCTCACTCACAGGAATGCACTGATAAATAGCACTAAGTCCTTTGGTACTTCATTAAGCTACATTGCTTTGCATGGGTTCCAGGACAAGCCCACCATAAAATAAATTCTGCTTTGTGATCTGTAATGATGTAGAAAGGATTCAATACCAAAAATATGATTAAAATATGTCTTAGTGAGAGGTGGAAATACTGAACCTTTGAAGTATCTGCTCTAATCATTTTCTGCTGAGTGACTTAGGGAAGCATCTAGAAGATGTAGGAGAAAGCAAAGATGACACACTCTAGAGAAGTCAGAACTGGCACTGGGTGAGGAGATTAAAAATTATTAATACTAAAACCATGGGCTAGACACAACACAAACAAGAGAAATAAAGTAAAAAATTAAGAAAGATAATAGCCCCAGTAATTGTGATGGTTTAGAGTTATATAACCTCGCTGAGAGACAGTGTGAAGAAAACTTAAGAAAAAGCAACAATTTCCAGATCAAGTAGAGTTTAGCATAATTCAAAAAATCTGAACAGCTAATTTGGGGGAGTTAGGCTCTGCAGATATGCTTCCTTGCGGGAATGCCTGGAACCATGAAACTTAGGTGAGACTCTAATGACATCAGGTCGTGACATGGTTGCCCATCCTGAAATTATCGGTATCGACAATGTATAGTCACCGAATGGTGTTTGAGGCTTTGGAAGTTGGCTTAATATCTTCAAGGGGAAGCTCCTAAGCAGAAGGCTAGCAATCCCTCAAGAAAAACAGACCAAAAATCCACTGTAACCATAGCAACTACAGTGAAACAATTGAGCTGGTTCTGCTAATTCAAAGGATAAATGTAGCATTCACAGACCTTACAGTCCCACAAATTAAGCTGGTGCTTAAACCCTAATAGTTTCAATATAACGGAGTTAGAGGTTGAAGGGGAATGTAATATATTAATGAGGATGTTGTAGGAACTTCATGGCTTTATTAAAACAAAGTTTTATAATTTATATAGTTCCTTGACATATATTATCTTTTTGATACTTTCAAATAGACAGTGTTCTTATTTCCACTTTATAGATTTAAAAAATGATGCTTAGTAAAGACAAATGAATTGCCCAATATTATGTAACTGGTAAGCAGTGGAGCAAGGATTTAAACCTAGATTCCCTAATTCTAAATCAGTAAATGTATCAAGTACCTTCTTAAGCTCAAAACTGCAAATTATTTACACCAACCACACACCTTTTTTAAACCAGGCCTATACAAATCAAACATTATGACTTTAACAGAGATAATAAGTGTGCTTTATACATGTGTATATAATCTCAACAGGTAACATACGGATTCCGCTCCTGGCATTGACCTAGCCAAGATCCTGAGTGACATGAGAAGCCAATATGAAGTCATGGCAGAGAAGAACCGGAAGGATGCTGAAGCTTGGTTCACCAGCCAGACTGAGGAACTGAACCGGGAGGTCGCTGGCCACACGGAGCAACTGCAGATTAGCAAGACGGAGGTCACTGACCTGCGCCGCACCCTCCAGGGGCTGGAGATCGAGCTGCAATCTCAGGATTTCTCTTAATATATATATACTA
>PVJC01023169.1:0-26627 GCA_004026665.1 Murina feae
GGGGGGGGGGGTGCAGCCTCAGGTCCTCTGGGTGCCAGGGCAGGGGGCATGGCCTCAGGTCCCCCATCAAGCCCTACTGGGTGGAGGGAGTGGCCTGTGATCCCCCAGCCTGGTGCCAGGGCAGGGGACACAGCCTGAGGTCCCCTGGCCTGGTGCTGGGGTGGGGGCATGGCCTGAGGTCCCCTGGCCCAGCACCAGGGTGGAGGGCATACCTTGAGGGACCCTGTCAAGTCCTGCTGGGTGGGGGGCACAGCCTCAGGTCCCCTGGCCTGGGGTCAGGACGGGGGGCATGGCCTGAGGTCCCCCAGCCTGGCACCAGGGAAGAGGGTGCAGCCTGAGTTCCTCTGGCCTGGTGCCAGGGCGGGGGGAGCAGCCTGAGGTCTCCTGTCAAGCCCTGCAGGTGGAAGGCAAGACCTGAGGTCCCCTGTCAAGCCCCATGCAGGAGGTGGGTGGGTGCACAGGCTCAGGTCCCTACTGATTGCTCCTTAAGGCTCGTTATGGGAACTTAGGCTCAGCTGTGGGTGCAAACTGACAGGAGTGATGGTCAATTTGCATATTTCCTCTTTATTATATAGGATGATGATGATGATGACAACGACTAGCTGATTATAACAGTATCAACAACACCTGAACACTTGCCTCTGTTATATTACTAGAGGCCCAGTGCACAGGAGGGGTTGTTGGTGGTGTCCCACAGCCTGGCCTGCACCCTCTCCAATCGGACCCTTTGGGGGATGGTCTGACTGCCTCTTGCAATCTGGAACCACTGGCTTCTAACTGCTCGCCTGCCTGACCGCCCCTAACACTTCTGCATGCCTGCATGATCGCCCCTAACTACTCCCCTGCTGGCCTGATTGCCCCTAACCACCTCTGCCTTGCCCTGCACCCAGGACCCAGGATTCTCTCCTCCAGCCAGTTGCAGGCACCTGGGATCTGGGCTAGCCACAGCTGCAGGGGACCATGGACGGGCGGCTTCAATCCAACGCATTTCACCGAAACCCCCTCAGAAGCATGCAAACAGACTCTACTCAGAGGTGCCCAGCAGAGGTCCCAGATTCTGCATGATTTGGTCTGGAAGTAAAACCTGAGGGGAGGAGAATGGATGAACAGACAGATATACATCTTCCATGAACCCTGGCATATGCACCTGAAGGAGTAAGGACTTATTCCCTCACATTATTATACCTCGCAGAAGATCTGAACTACTGTGTTCTCGGGAGCTTGATCCACATATTGATGCCGGGCATGCGCCCTGACCCAGAATCTAACTGGGACCTTGATTCCCAGTCAGGGGGAGGAGGAGATGTCTAATTTCAAATGCTTACTAGGTGCCAGGAGCTATGCAAAATGTTCTGTATATATTTTCACCAAGAAATGTAAAGTCACTCCTCAAATGTAATGTCACTCCTCAAGAAGCATCCCTGACCACCCCATCTAAAGTCTTCCATAAACCCTACCAAGCATTCTCTCAATGCCGTGCTCACTATCTTTATAGCTCTCAGCACTATCATGTTTTGTTTTAATTTGTCTACTTGCTTATGGACTAGAACAGAAGTTATACAATTTGTCACGTTTACTACAGTATCTCCAACATCCTGAAAGGGGAGCCTGGCACATAGCAGGCATCATGAACCACCTCACCTAGTCCACACCCGAGTCCCGTGAGGTACTGATGACACAGGGAGCGGACCTGAGAAAGGTTAAAAAACTTGCCAGAGACAACCCAGCTGGGAAAACCAGGAGCCAGAACCTACCCTCACCCCTCTCTTCTATGCTGTATACAAACTTCACGAAGATCCCATTCTCAAAAAATTTCTCATAAAAACAAACTGCACACATGCCAAGCTGCGGTAAAGGCTCTGAAAAGAATGCTGATTGGACGGAGAAGGCGATGTCGCTCAGCAAAAGGACACTGCTGTTGGCAGTACTGGCAGGAAGCCCTCAGTCCCATGACCAGAAGAGTAAGTACCTAGGAGAATGAGATGATGGATGTGGTGATGTCTCATTAAGAAATAACTTCAAAGAACATTGAAAATGGTATCAGACAAAATGTGGAGTTTGAGAGAACATTTATGCAATCCTGAGTACCATATAATCTGTCCCCTTTCTTAGTCTGAGATTATAAGGCCCTAGAAGCCAGCGCTGCCCTTACATTTACTCCTGCAGAGCTGTATGGAACCCTATGCATGAAAATGTCTACCTGTCGCCCTGGCAAGTGTGGCTCAGTTGGCTGAATGTTGTCCTGTGCAGCAAGAGGTCCCTGGTTGATTCCTGGTCAGGTCACATGCTGGGGTGGCTGTGCTCGACCTCCATAGGCGGCATGCAGGAGGCAGCCGATTGATGTTTCTCTCTCTCCCCCTTTCTCTCTAAAAATCAATAAGAACATGTTTAAAAAAGACAAACGTTTACCTGTCCAAACACTGTCTCACGCCTGGGGAACCCTAGGCCTGTTCCTGCTTTGTTCTGCTGTCCCATTCTCTGGGCAAGGGTCATGCAACAGGGACCTGGAGTCCCCGAGTGGCCACAGACTGGGTGATATGGGTGAGAGGAGATATACTGTGTGTATAAATGTACATTTTCCCAGGTGTGGCTTGAAGAGAAACCCTAAGGACAAACATCCTTAGAGAAGACTGCCCTACTTCTATTTGGCACTACTCTTTTGGGGGCTGGGTACCTTAGATAAGATTTTTTTGGTCGGGATGGAGGGAAGAAGCAGTTAAGGCACAACACTACTTTGTTTTAAGAGCAACGGTTCAATAGCTCTAATATAAAGCAACACCTCTCTAGGAGAAATGAGGGAACGGTATAAAAGTGATGGCATCTGCCACACCTCCCCACTCAGAGCATTGTTCAGTACAGAAACTAAAGACTATTCACTGGTCAGAACAAGATGATTATGAATTAAATGAATGTTCTCGAATTAGGTCAGACTGTCAGGATGAAATCAACCATAAGGATACAGATTAGGACCTTCACTCTTTCCTCCCAATACTGGAAGGGACAAGTTTCAGACACATAATTAGTGTCTGTTAAATGGCTGATTCAATGATGGACACAGGACAACCAGGCAACGAGAACTCTGTCAAGAGAGTACGGTCCTAACCCAGTCATTCTCTGAGGATCCAGCAATATTTCTATCACTAGCAATGGAGATGGATACGTCAAGTTTCCTTTTAATTAGTGCTTCTCCCAAAGGACACAGAGCATGTCATGTCCGTAAGGGAGAAGATGGCCAAAGAAGGAAAATGTTCAGTGTGTGAGCAGCTGAACGGACAAAGCCGACGAAAGGGCCTGAGGCTGCCCCAGAGGAGCCGCTGTGGAGTGCACTGTTAAGGACAGTGCACTCACCCCGTTAAGGACAGGCAGTGGGCACTTGAAATCAAACTATCGCTACACTTCCTTCTCCCACTTTACAGCTGGAGGAACTAAGATACCACAAAAAAACAACAAACAAAAAACTGTCCCCAAGGAAAACACCAAAAGAAGAAGGATTCTACCCATTTCCTAATTCTTCCCAAAACTACCAGACAGGGTTTAATTAAAGACTCAGATAAGAGATCTAGGTGGCAAGATGAATACATCTGGGTGTTTCAAGCACAAGGGAAGTACAGATTCAGATTCACCAGCTTTGACTATAGGCAGCCAAAACCTCGAGTTCAAAACTCCAACCTGCAGAGGGCAACGATTAATGCCACACACACCGACAAGCCATGACGCCTCCTCCCCGAGGCCCTTGTAGGAAAGGAGCACATGCAGGCAGGACCCGAGTGCCATCGACGTTGCCATTAGTGGTCTTCGCCCTAGGTCTGGGTAAGAGTACTGACCCAGAATTCCTGTGCCAGGCAGTTCCTTGAGGTCAGACACTCAAGGACCATCCTTTGCATCAGGATCCCCATCTTAGTCACACTCCATAGGGAGGAAGCACTCCAGACCTGTCACTTTCCCCATCTCCTGTCTTTGAAATATAGTCTAACTACAACTGGGCTTTGGTTTTCAAAATACACTCTGCGCCCATTAACTCCTCCAGAGGACCCTTCCAGACTCTGTTAAAGTTCCTCCTCAGAAGCGCTCTTTGGTTGGCATATGATGTGCTGCAAACATGAATTTCTGACACCTTTCCAAAGTTTAATCACTTGAAACCCTCCCTCCCCATACATAAAAATAGATCCTTCCAGCATCATTTGACCGAAGTATAAAGCAACCTGGTTGGCCTCCATGCATCCGATGGCATCTTCCAAGAGTGAAAACTCCACGCAGACATAGCCATAGTCGTAACCTGGGGACAGCATTTAAATACAGACGGGAGTGGTGTTAGTGCCTTGCAAAAACAAAAAACACACTTCAATCCCGTTCCTGAACCCCTTAAACACATGCCCTCCCAACTGGCCCCTCCCTCCCCTATTCTAGGCAAAGCTGCCACCCCAAACAGGAAAAGTGCTGAAGGAAAGTCTGGGTGTCTCTGGATAGTCGTTCCCAAAACGACTTCTCCTATGAACCAAGAAGACCCTCTCTGCTCTTCAGCACTGACGCTCTGGAGAGGGTCGTCCCACAGAAAGTTTAAGTGGGGACCCAAAACAGTTTAACCACAGGCTGAATCTTCTGGGGGAAAAGTCAGTAAGAATAGGAAAGTATCTGAGAGAAAAAAAGCATCCCAAGAGAGAAGTGGAAGCAATTATCCCAGAGCTATGCTAATAGTCACCACTTTCCAAGCAGAAACCACCTTCAAAGACAGAAGTGCTGAGAGACTGAGGCACCTATCCTGTTTGGATACCACGGGAGGCTTCTGGCTGGCAGGGCAGGCCATTTCAGGCCTCTTTTTTTCCTTGTTTCAACTCAAGTCATAAACCAGCTAAATCTTTACAAAAGGAAGAAGGTGTAAAAGCATAAATAAATACAAAGAGCTGGGTCCAAAATTGTGCTTATGCACACAGATCTGCGGTGGGTAGGCTGGGGGAGAGACAGCTGTGGTTAGCAATCAATACACATTGAAGAACTGTACGCACCATCAGTTAGAACACCCTTCACCTTTCTCCTGATCAAGTGCCACCTGCGGCTCTCATGACCCATGAAACTGCGAAGTCATGGGATTTACAGGCTGCTGAACTCTAACCCCAACCACCCTGTAGTTTCCCTGCGATGCCAGCATCTGACTATACACATACACTTGTCAATGCTCCCTCCACGGGGGCTCCCATGCTTCCTGCCTGCCTCACAAGGTAAAGCTCATCTTTGGAGGACGCTGTACAGATGGAACAGCAAGAAAAAAGATATGGTTTGTTCCGATAAGAACTAAAACTCAAGGGAAGAAAAACAACACAAAACCCAGGACAATTTTGAGTACAAAGTATACGTAACAGGAAACTGCTATCATTGATTCAAGACAGCAACGGCCGCAAGGTTAATGGGGGGGGGGGGGGATGTAATACTTTAAACAAAACAAGCAAAAAGGACATCAATAGCCAAAAATCAAATCATATTAAATTCATTACAATAAAAAACACACCGACGGTAATAAAAATATAACTTAAAAAGTAGACCAAAGTTGGTAAAATGGGTTGGATTCCTTGTCATGTGGAATGAGTGGCTTGAAATGTTTCATGATAGTAATATAGTTATAACTTAAGATTTGTTAAATTCTCCAGGTTGATTAAGTTATGATGGTATAGGTTGATTCTTGCTTTGAATTTTAGGAAATGACCAGAAAGAATGAAAGAAAGCTGCTAGAAATCTCAGATTTTCTACCCGATTTCAAAGTTTTGACCATAACCCTGAAACCTCTATTTAAACTTACCACAAAATCAGCCTCCTCTGATTAGTAACTATCAGAAGAAGTGAAACTACTTTAGAGAAAAGGTGTGAGTATATTTGTATATATCCTATTAGCAATAGAAATTGTTTTGTTACTTAATTTCTTTCAATGGAATGGATTCTCTTGATCAAACTCAGTGCACATCTCATATAAAACATTCTGCATTATGTACAGGGCTGAGTGTTCCTGGGAAATATTGTAAAATAGCAGGAGCAACTAAGGTGCTTTTGATCACCAAACTAGAGGCCCGGTGCACAGATTCAGGGTTTCTGAGGGATCCCAGCTTGCGAGAGGGCACAGGCCAGGCCAAAGGACCCACTGGTGCATGATCGGGGCCAGGGAGGGACCGTGGCAGGGCTCCAGAGCATATCCGGCCCATCTCGCCCAGTCCCGATCGGCTGGTCCCCAGCAGCAAGTTAACCTACTAGTCGGAGCTCTGTTCCCTGGTGGTCAGTGAGCATCATAGCGACTGGTAGAAGGAACGGTCAGACACTTAGCATATTAGGCTTTTATTATATAGGGTATCTACTGCAAACACTCAACTGCATGTTTACAGTCAGAAAGGGATAAGGGGTACCACAGAACAAGCAGAGGTACCCCCAAGTATGTGATGGCTGCTACATAACACACCAAGAAAGAGTGCAGGAATGTGGTTAGCAACTCACAGCTGCTGAAATGAAAATAGGAACTTAAACCAAACTAGCAAAGCCTTGAGCTTCCTTCCTATGCTTATAGAAGTAAGTATTGTGGCCCAAAGGAGCATAAAGAATCTGTAGACAGAGGGAGAGAGAGAGAGAGAACACTCGTGATAACATTCTTACTTCGCTGAAGGACAAACAGACTTTGATACTACAGTCACTGGGAAAGAAAAGATATGGTCCACAGGAGACCTTAAGAGCATCTAATAACATCTTTATACATCAACCCTGCAATACTGTATGCTGACAATGTCCTTTAGATTTAATATTAAATTCACAAGCTCAATGCTCTGTTCAATTTCTCCCACCCACAACTTTAGCTATCAAACAAGAACAGAAGTTTAAAGTTTAATTATAATGCCTAAAACTTAAAAATAATAAGAGTTTAAAAAGTACACAATCTTGACCCTAGGCATTTTTGTTATTGTTGTTAAGCCTCACCAGAGGATATCTTTGCAACGATTTTTAGAGGGAGTGGAAGGGAGGGGGAGAGACACATGGACTGGTTGCCTCCCGCACACACCCTGACCAGGGCTGTGGATTGAGCCTGCAATTATGGCCCTTGATCGGAACCAAACCCAGCACCCTTCAGTCCATGGGCTGATGCTCTACCCACTAAGCCAAGCTGGCTAGGTCGATCCCAGGCATTTTGTGTGTCTAAGACTCGTGGCTGTACCATAAGGATTTTCAGTAATTAACAAAATTAATGATGATACTGAGTTATATTTACTTTACATACATTAATTGAATCCTCACAAGACTACCCTATGAGGCAAGTATTACTAACCTCATTTTACCCATGTGAAGCAGGCAAAGAAAGAAGAACGATTTGCTTAAATTCTCCTAGACTTCAAACCCCGGCAGCCCAGATTCAAACTGATGCTATGAACCGCTACACCGCATGGCCTACCCTTTAGCACTGATGTAAGTAATCTGAATTGCAAACTCTCCACAGCCCATTTACAGAAAGGGCCCGACATCTTGAGCACAGACAAAACCATGTCTATAGTTAAGAAATACTGAAATTTGCAGCACAACTAGTTATTCTTACTGCACAATGTCAACGGCAGAACCACCGTAAGTGGGCCTGAGTATGCAAATTAGAAAGCAATCATTCACAGACTGACTTATACTGGCTATCAAAGTTCTGAAAAGACAAAAACCCCAAATCTTATTATAAATGTTGGCTATAAAAATTACATCCCTAGCTAGTTTTGCTCAGTGGATAGAGCATCAGCCCGTGAACTGAAGGGTCTCAGGATCAATTCCGGTCAAGAGCACATACCTTGGTTACAGGCTCAATCTGCAGCCCTGGTTGGGACACATGTGGAAAGCAACCAAACAATGTGTCTCTCTCACATAAGTCTGCCTCTCCCCCTCCCTTCCACTCTCTCTAAAAATCAATGGAAAAATATCCTCAGGTGAGGATTAAAATAAACAAAACAAAACAATAAAAATCACAATATGGTCAAATACTTGACGTAAGATACTTAATATATTTTAAAAGCTTTAAAAATGAGGACAATTATATAAAATATGTATAGGAAAAAGGACTAGAATTAAATAGAAAGAAGTCATATCTAACTCGGAGGATAGAGACAGAAATCAACCCACGAGATGAAAACCATGCATTGTCAAAATCATACTCCACCCCCCAAGGTGAAGAACATACCATCTCTCAACACAGGTTTAAGTCCAACACGCCCGCTTCCTCCCACGCGGCAACAGATTGCTCTTTTGGATGACACCAGATGAAGGGCTGGCTTGCATATTTAAAGGCCATAAGGTATAAAAATATGTGACTTGAAATAACAGAATCACAGCCAGCACAGTGAATGCTCACACTCAGAGAAACCTGGAAATAGAAACCATCTGAGGCCCCAGCCGAGTGCCCCTCCCCATCCCATGCTAACTTCATGAGAGGGAAAGTGAGGTGTAGGATGGAGGAGAGGCTGAGCAAGCACAGGTGAATACATAGAAATCTAAACATGACATAGGCAACACAGCTGTATACAAATATAACTACAGTGGTTGGATGTCACACTGAGAAAATTAAGAACCTATCACCCACACACACAAGCTATTCATCCCACCCAGAGACCTAAACATTCTAAAAACAACCAACCAACCCTGCAGTCAGAACTGTGTGGAACCATCAAGATAACTCAAAAAAAAAAAAAAAAAAAAAAAAAAAAAAAAAAAAAAAAGGCAAACGCCGTGTTCATGGTCACACAGATAGATGTGTTCTTACCTAGAGGAACAAAAGGTCTCTTTTATTTCCTTTTCCTTCCTCCATCATATGCTGGGAAGAAGTCTGCTGGGATGCTGGGTCTTAGTGCTTATTTCCATGACTATTTAAAAGCGCGTCTTACTCCATTTTCTAACCTGAAACTATCAATTTCTCATAGAAGTGCAAATGCTCTTATACTTTTTTGGCAGCTGAGAATGAGAACAAGGCAAAGGGGGAACATCTATAAAGATAAAATTAATATTTTGACTCTTGTCTCTTCATTAACCATGTGGTTGCCTATTCCCAAAAAAAGTATCTGTGAGAAAATCTAAGTAGGTGCTCATGGGGGACGAGGTACAGAAAACAAAACCCTGAGAACTAACATCAACTCCAGAATCAAGTCTTCAGACCCTGCCCCCGCAAAGCTGACTCGGTGATGCTGACAGACATGGCTTCCTCATTCGAGTCTGTTAGTCCACACCACGCAATTCTACAGCAAGGTTTACTTAGGCAAAGGAGATGAGCAGCCCTTTATTTAAACTGACCTAGAAAACCCAACTAACATTGGTTGAATTTCACATCAGAAAAGTACCGACTGACTGAAAAAGCCCAGAATATACCAAATACAAAATGTAAAAAGAATCAGGATATTAAAGGACATAGGTGGAGAGAAAAGAAATTATTTTATGGGGATCTTTGAGGGAAATGAACGCAATTCCCTCCTCTAAACAAGGAGTGTTATTTCTGCGGGAAGAAGCATTATAAATATAAAAAGCACAATGAGAAACCCTAACAGAGATTCAAGAGGGCTTGGTTCTATAGATCCTGTTTCCCTCATCCCATTTCATGGGGGAATACAGGTTTTGAGAAGAAAAGTAAAATATTACCAAGTTAGAGATTTTAGCAAGAACCGAAACAGAATCGATCCAGGCATCTGAGTTTCTATCAAGAAGGAAAGAACTGAGGAGCCGTGCGCACACTGCCCACCACTCCTCCGCTGCTGAACCTCGAGGGAATGTGCCCCTGCTGCGTTCGTCAGGAAAACGAGGAAAACACCTGACCTACAGGCCACACTGCCCTCTGGGACGTCGGGATTGGCCGCATGAGACCCATCTCCCCGACACAAGCACTCCCAGGTCTCTCCACCTCAACCACGCATGCGAGTTGCTGGTTTATAATAAAACACACAAAACAAGGAAGATGTGCATTATGAGTACTTGGTAAATTTTTAAACTGCATTATGGTTCTATTTTATTCAGTTTTCCATCCGTACCAACTGGCCATTTTTTTAAATTTTTGCTGCTGTTTGTATTTTCAAGGAGTTTTCATAGTCCAAATTTAATCACAGCATCACTTCATCCAGCATGGTTTTCTGGGCCAAACTGAAAGCTCTCAGTGTATGAGCAGATCGCACTGCCCGCCGCTCATCTAGCCCAGAAGTGAACTGGATCCACAGAAGCGCCAGACCACAGGCACTGTCGACACTCTGGCCAGAACATGAGCTCGGTCACTCATGCCCTGTAACGGAGAACTCAACTAAAGGCACTAGGAACCAAGCAGATCGTTTGGGGACCCCCAGCTGTGGTAGCATCAAAACATATTTGGGCCCTGGCTAGTTTGGCTCAGTGGATAGGGTGTCGGCCTGCAAACTCAAAGGTTCCAGGTTCAATTCCGATCAAGGGCACAAGCTCAGGTTATGGGCTCAGTCCCCAGTAGGGGGCGTGCAGGAGGGAGCCGATCAATGACTCCCTCTCATCACTGATGTTTCTCTCACTCTCTCTCTGAAATCAACAAAAATATATTTTAAAAATATATATTTGGTCTTTGTTCCAGTTTCTTGCCGCAGAATTCCTAAAACTCTTGGAATCTCCTGAGTGATAAGGGTGTATGACTGTCTTTTGTTCTAATGAGGCGACTCTTGATGGATAGTTCCAGGATGGAGACTCGTCATCAGAGAGACCAAACCCTGATTAGAAGCTTGGAACTTTCAACCTCACCCAACTCCAGGGAGGAAAAGGGCTACAGATCGAGTCAATGATCAATGACCAATGACTTGATCAATATTTACATAATGGAACCTCCATAAATGATGGCGTTTGGAAAGTTTCCAGATTGGTTTACAATCCATATTCCAGGATACTTGCAGACCTATGAAGCTCCAAACCTCTTCACTTGGTCCTTTACAATAAACTGTTTTCCTGACTCTTGTGAGCCATCCTAACACATTCTCAAAGCTGACGGGGGAGGTGAGACCCTCCAGCAGAAGTGTGGGTGATCTCGGTACACGTGTGGCCGACACCTGAAGTAAGCCTATGGGGTCTGATGCTAACTCTGGGTAGTGTCAGAACTGAACTGAATTACAGGATGACCACTTGGTGCCAGAATTGGTTGGTGTCAGGAGCAAAAACTCTCTCATCCTCTCTCTGCCTATGACCTGAGAGGCAAACACTGCTTTCCACTGATGCCATTCCGGAACATGTTCAAACCTCTGCCTCTCAATGTACCTGAAGTTTGCCCCCGCCCACTTTCTGCCAAGTTCAAGGGCAAGCACTACCATGATCAGGAACTTAACTGACAGCACTTGTCCTCCAAGCAGCCATTTTAAAATACAGGACTATTTTCAATTAAATAAATCCAAAAAAATCCATTTCATCAGCTATGCTTGTACATCTGCCAAGCATATTCACTGTATGACAAGTAAGTGAGCACTTTCTAGGGTTTGATTAGTCCAAAAGCTAAAATGAAAATTTTTCATTTTCTAACAAATATAGAATTTTAATGATATGAACAAAATAGAAAACTCTACTCCCTCAACATAACACTACTGCACAGTTTTCAAAACTAAACTTGAGTGTGACAGTACCATTTTGGGGAAGTTTTCTTCGTAGGTTCTACTCACCCAATGCTTTATTTCCAGAGTTTACACATACACATCTCAATATTTAGACAAATATTATTTAACCACCAATTCATACATAATCTACATTGCTGCCAGGAACTTTTATAGCATGGAGTGTGACAGAAGACAGCATGACTAATGCCTTCTTTGAGTTGGAAGGAAGCAAAGGCAGGAAATCATTTAGTTTGTGGCACAAACCCAGTTGATAGGTTACTGGGAGAAACTAATGAAGCTTATACCATGCAATGATTTTTCTACCTTGTCACCATCATTCAGGAACATTTGATTCATTTTTTAAAAACTGAGTTTTAGAGAGAAAGGGCGAGGGAGAGACAGAGAAACATCAATTGTAGTTGCCTCCCGTATGCGCCCTGACTAGGGATAGAACCCGCAACTTTGGCATGTGCCCTGAGTAGGGATCGAACCTGCGACCCTTCAGTGCCCAGGATGACACTCCAACCAACGGAGCCACACCAGCCAGGACTGATTCTTTTGTTTTTTTTTTAACGATCTAGTCAAGTGACACCATCTAGTCACTTGACCTCGGCAGAGCTGTGAAGTACTAACCCCAGCCCCCTCCCCAGCTTCTGCCCATGGGACTGTCTAGCAGTGGACATGCGCAGTGACTGTGGCATCCTCAGGGCCTCCTTTTCCCTCGTGTCAGTGTGCACAGCCTGAGTCGTTCCCCCACTCGGCGTGATGCGTGAGCAGCTCCTTCCTTTGCTGCTGAGGACTGTGGCATGTGTGGATGCACAAGAGTTTGTCCAGTCACCAAAAGACATTCCACTACTGATACTTTCCCAGGAATATAATCATGTAACTCAAGGTACTTTACAATGAAGGGGGTTATAATATATTTGAAAATGGCAAAAGAAAAACTCAAATATACGCAGCATATATAGGTGCACAATCCCTTATATGCAACTCCAAAATCCAAAAATTCCTAAATAATCACGTTTTTGGTATATTCTCAGTCAAGTCATCTGGAGACAACGCCAGACCTCCACTACACGGAGCCTCCCTCTAGTCTTCGTTTAAGTCCTTGTAGTGAGAGTAGTCACACATTTTGCTGTAGGAATATTATGTCTAATATACATCCCACTAGGGTATGTAATTCATATATGATCTATACATCGCATTCCTTTCCATATTCAGAAAAATTTATGCACTCATCTGAACCCGCAGATTTTGGATCGAAGTTGGGGCCCTGTACTTACACAGCTCTGACTGAGACCAAGGTTCCCAGGACGCTCTGCTCACTGGAGTCAGCGATGAATCTGCTACAGACTGGCTCCCATTACATCAACTAAAGGGTGAACCCACCTGTCACCCCTCTTACGAGCAATAGCAATCCTGCATGGTCTTTGCGGGTTATCAGGCAGCCTTAGAAAAGTGACTGCCATTTATAAAACCACCTTTTCCACTGAAATTCACACATAATCTTTTTAGAAGTAAATGTTCAAGTTCTCTAACACCTGATTGTTCCAAGGCACATTCATTCCATGCACTGGGAACCCATCAGTGCCAGGCAGGTGTAAGCACTTAGGATCAGGACGGACCAAGACACACAGGCTCCTGCTGTTCCAGAGCAACTGTCCAGTGGGATAAATCAGACACACACAACCACTGAGAAAAACATCAGTGATGGATCGTATGACAATAAACTAGGATATAATGAAAAATGACGAAGGGGGGATTTTAGGCTGGGATGGTGAAGAACTAAACCCCAGAAGATAAGTGAGGATCAGAGGGGAGAGTAGTACAAAGGCCCCAACAGAGAAAGAAGCCTGTATTGGTCAAGGACTAGAGAAAGGGTCCGGCTGGCTAGAGCATAGTAAGAAGGTGGAGCGCAGTACAGGACGAGGCCAAACAGCCAAGGGCCAGCTCATGCAGGACAGAGCTGGGAATTTCTTCGAAGTGAGGTGCAAGGCCAGTAGAGGATTACAGGCACGAGTATAACATGATCTAACTGGTGTTTTCAAAAGTTCACTCTACTTGCCACACAGAGACATAATATGGACAGTATGGGACTGGCAATGTAATCCTTTCATTAAAAAAAGAAAAGAAATATATCTACCTACTACATTATCACTTCATGTAAGACAGCAGTTCTCAACCTGTGGGTCACGACCCCTTTGGGGTCACCTAAATACATCCTGCATAGCAGATATTTACATTACGATTCATAACAGTAGCAAAATTACAGTTATGAAGTAGCAACGAAAATAATTTTATGGTTGGGGGTCACCACAACATGAGGAACTGTATTAAAGGGTCGCGGCATCAGAAAGGTTGAGAAGAAAATGCCAAGAAAGGACTGCAGTTCCTGAAAGGCGTACTTTTCTGAACCAATGTCCTGAACGATTTCACATGCGTGTCAATGCCTTTAATCAGCCCGTTATGATTCTAATAGCTACCACAGCCAGCACATTTAAGAACTTCCTTTGTGGACACTATACAGTAGTGTGTCTTACTCTGCTAATAAATCTGACAACAGATAGAAAACCAGTAAGTACTAAAGAAATGAAGAGTTTAAACTGCTGTTATTTAAACATCAAGATATCTTTACTTTCCTGCAACAGCATGGATGGAACTGGCGAGCATTGTGCTGGGCGAAATAAGCCAGTCGGAGAAAGAGATGTATCACAGAATCTCACTCATATGTGGAATATAATGATCAATATAAACTAATGAACAAAAATAGATCCAGAGACCAAGGGATGGGGAGGGGGAGGTCAACTAAAGGACTTGTATGCATACATATGAGCATTGGACACAGACACTGGGGCAGTGGGGGCTTGCCCTTGAGGGTGGGAGTGGAGGGGGGTCAATCAGGGAAAAAGGAAACATGTAAAACTTTAAACAGTAAAAAAATTAAAAAGGATATCTCTACTTTCCTAAATACACTACTACCTAATGGAAGCAGTTCATAGACCAAGACCAAAGCTGAGGTTATTGTCCTATTGCAGTTAAAAAGCAACTGCAGCCTATAAACTCTAATTCCCGAAGATAACAGTAAACCAAGAAAGTGTGTGTAAGACACGTGCAGAACAAACAAAACCAGCAGGTGAAGTGTGCAAGAGCAGCACTCTCAGTCAGGCTGCCACAAATTCAGAGTTGCTTTTAAAACAAAGAAATGATTAGCTTTCTCAGAAATAATGCTTCTGAGTTTGTTCTCTAACTACAGAAAAGATATTTCTGGATTTAATGTAAATTTACTTCAGCACCAGACTATTTCAAGCAGAAAAATTTATTCTTGTGGACAGTTTCCCTCTGCAGAACCAATTTGAAGAAGCAGCTATCTAGGTAAAGCAAAAATTTTATTCCATGGTAAACTGTTTAAAAGTAAACTATATCCTCAAAAATATGGCATGCTCTTACTTGAAGAGTTCCTTAACTTGGATTACTGAAATCTGAATTCTGTGAAAAGATTAATCTCTACTTTCTTCAATGTAAAATTCTACAAGTTAGATCACTTAAACATTACCTTATTTTAAGTCATTTCATATTATGTAGTCCTAAAAATATCGGTCAATACTTTGTTTGGCATTTTCCTTTTGACTACATTCCCGTAAGCATGTGCCAGGGGGATAGAGGAGGCGGGAGGAGGTCAATGGTGGGAGGGGAGACACATGTAGTACTATTTGTAATACTTCAAACAATGAAATTAAAATTAAAAAAAAAAAAAAAGATGTGAAGGAACTGATGAAACGCGGTACTCTCAAATATTAAAAGGATATTCTAAAAAGTTTAACCTGCAGTTAAGACCACCGAACAGAGGTCAAAGAGACAGTTCCTCTGGATCTATTAATGGATTTCAGCAAACTAGTTATTGCAGGACTCTGTTCTCCAAGCAAGACTGGAAAGTCAAGAAACCACTAATTTGTACAATTTCTCTGGAAAGTTGTAATTTCATGCTGAAGCAATAAAAACTTTTACATATAGTAAGTTTATTAAACCCTACTAGGCTCCGTTGTAAACACCCCCCCCCCTGAAGAGCTTGAACAGCCGGCCGCAGGAGCTAATCCCATGGAATGTGCTTGGGGAGAAGCCCTGCAACACTCGCTTTCTATCTCCGAGGCACTGAGAAGAACTGGGGCGCGCATCCTCACCCAGTGGACAAAGCATCCACAAAGAATCACAGCTGAGACTAAACCTGGCTGCTGTGTGAAGAGGCTTCTGGGAATCGTAACTGTGGTTTCTGAACCATTTTCTGAGCGGCACACACTGCAGAGATCCGACAGCGCCCCTCCTGACTCAGGCCGCATGCACGAGGAGAGGCTCACCTGTGTTATACCCCTTCAGCTGCACGTCCTTCACAGGCATGTCAGCGGGAGTCCGAAAGGCGTTAAGAATCTGCAAGGATATGATGACACAAACCATAATCAAATACTAAATATTACATTTGCCACCCTGGTTTTTACTTGACATAATTTAAAACTATGATTACTTTATATATGCACTTTGGCATTCAAAGACCATTGAATGAGTCTCACCTAAATCCTCAAAAGTCCCCCAATATGTAAAGGCAGAGAGCGGAATTGTCTCGAGCTCACGCTCGACTCTGAAATCGGCCTGAGCCTCTCCTGCTCACCTGCTGAGGAGCCTTGAGTGGCAGGTTTCTCATCTGTTAAACAGAAGACACACACTGACTCGTCCCAATCCCGGGCCATGGCCTTAACATCTCAGCCTGGTCAGGTCTTGCCCCATCTTCTGGACTGTTGGTTCTCTCACTGCATTCAGTCCTGGCTCCAATGTCACTTCCTCAGGGATGGCCTTCTAACTACCCGATCTAAAACACTCCTCACCTGTGGCGTCTAAAGCTTTAGTTTTCTTCAGAACATTTATCACTGCCGGAGATTATCTACCTTTTGCTTACTTTTTTATTAACCTCAGAGGCAGTGACTTTATAATCTTCACTGCTATTGCACTCAGTGCCTAGCATACAAAATCACTTAATATCTGAAGCGAGTGGATTTAGAGCACCTACTCACAGTATGCTGTAATATTTAAATGAACTAATGCTGTAAGCATCACATAATGCCTGGCACAGAATGCACACTATGCCGTTTGCTCTTACAATGACTACCAGGCCTGAGGACTGCGATCACTGCCTTAATATATTTTACAGGTCTCGCCTCCCTGTGCACATGCACAGCAGCTGGGGAAATCTGAATGAGCTCTGCGATGGTACCAACGCCGGTGTCCTGGTTTAGCTACTGTACGAATACGAGATGTGAGCAATGCCTGGCTCGCTCACAGTGGGATGAACAATACCCACGGCTTCCCGTACATTTCTTTGCACCTTCCTGTGAATCTGTAATTTTTTTAAATATATTTTATTTATTTTTTACAGAGAAGAAGGGAGAGGGATAGAGAGTTAGAAACATCGATGAGAGAGAAACATCCATCGGCTGCCTCCTGCACACCCCGCACTGGGGATGTGCCCGCAACCAAGGTACATGTCCCTGACCAGAATCGAACCTGGGACCCTTCAGTCTGCAGGCTGACGCTCTATCCACTGAGCCAAACCAGTCAGGGCTGTAATTTTTCAAAATAAAGTTTAAAAAAACATTTAACTGACCAAAAAAAAGCAAAAGGAACAATTAAAAGAAAAAGACACTTACCTCCTCTTCTGTGGCATTTTCAGGCACCCCATTTAATCGAATAAGCTTGCTTGCTTTCTCCTCACTGGGGCCAGTTCTATAATCTTGATCCTTGAACCCAGAATAAAAGATTATTCAGAAATGAATATATGTTAGTACAAAATGAAACTAAACATAAAATACAGGTACTCAGAATCAAAAATCAAATTGACTTGCATCATATAAAGCTGTGAAAAACGGTAACTTTTTGTTTTTCTGTGTGCCAAAATTTGATCTCAAGTCATTAGAATACACCTGTCCTAAAACCCAGGCTCACTGACGGAGCCCTGAAAGCTAAACAACATTAAACAGGACTTTTATAATCAGGAAAAAACACACAAATAAAACATTCTCAAGACTATAATTTTCTTTTCTTGAATGAGAAAACAGGAAAAAAAATTAAGCCAGATCTATAAACAAATACCAGAACAAAGTCACAAAGTGTCATCTGAACATACTACTCAGTTCAGAGAAATCTGCATTTTCCATACATAAAAGTCTCAGCCCCAGCTGATTTCTCTTTATTTTAAAATTTTTATCAAGAACTTAACTTTTGAGAAAAAGTCTCCTAATACTAAGGGCCCGCACTTCCCAGACATGTCTGCTGTCCTGGAATAACTGTCAATAGTTTCCCCTTTTATTCTTGAAAGTGTTCTAATGTGAACAGTAAATTATATGGTCACTCACCTCTAACATTCTCAAAAACTATTACTGGGTTAGCATGTCTTAGGGTTACTGTCTAAAATAACAGAAACCTGAGTAGACATGGGTTAAATCTATTTAAAAAGATAATATCTTCATTGTCCAATTGCCAACATAACTCCCTCGCTTAAATTACATGTGTTAGATTATATATCACATATACAGAAATTCAACATTTTAAAAATGTTTTTTTTAATTGATTTTGAGACAGAGAGAGAGAGAGAAACATTGTCTGGCTGTCTTCTACATGTCCTCCACTAGGGACTGAGCCCACAACCTGGGCATGTGCCCTGACCAGGAACTGAACCGGCGACCTCTTGGTTCATAGGTCGACACTCAACCAACTGAGCCACACCAGCCGAGTGAAACTCAACATTTAATCAACTGATTTAGCAGCAAGAAGATAATTGCAACATTCATATCATCTCCTCGTGACTACAGAAATTTAAATAAGAAATGATCCCAAATAAATAAATTTAAATAAGAAATGATCCCAAAACAGCTACAAGGCCTGATTCTACAAAAGTTGAGAGAATCAACTCACTAAAAAAGATACTTTTCAAAGTAAATTATTCCAAAGCATTTACATCAGCACAATAAAGCAAAATGTTGAATAAACACACATCAAAAATATGATTTGAGCTGAGGGCCCTTTCTGTGGAAATGTACGTTCCATTCCTGAGTACATATTTTGCTTTTTAATGGTTATATAAGGAGAGAGCCAGGACTAATGGTCCTGAACTTTACACTACATCCCTCAGAAAAGCCTTAGGAAAAAGCAAGAAAGCAATTCACTCCACTCACATACCTGAAGCTCCTGTGGGGCGTCTCGAGGAGTCTTGCCCTCTGGAAAGGACTTGCTCTGGCCATAGCCAAACAGCTGGCCCCCCGGCAGCCTGTGATCCACGTCACGGTACTCCATGCTTCTGTAATCTGTGTCTTGCCGGCCAAGAAAGTCCAGACCACCTTCTTCTTTAAATAAACCAGAATCAGAACCCTGTTTTTCCCCTCCAGAAGGCTGTGACTTGTCTTGGTCTTGAAGTGGACTTTGGCTGTTCTGAAAGTCTGACGAAGACTTGTGTTCAAAGGCTACCCCTTGTGTTCCTTCTTCTCCCGTTTCTGAATGCTCGAATTCTCCCTTCTGAATGCCAACAGCAGGCCTTTCTGTTGTGCGGTCATGTGGGGATTCTTCTCTCTTGTTCACATTCATCCCAGAATGTTCTCTGTCTTGTGTAGACGATTGAATGTAATCCAAAATATTTGGATCCACAGAGGGCATCTCTCTACCCTTAAATTCCATACACGTTCCCACATCCCTGCCCCTAAAGTCCTGGTCAGTCCTGGACCGGTGTCTGCCTCTGAAATCTGAGTGTGGTGGATCCCTGTCCCTAAAGTCGAGATCACTAGTACCTGAACCTCGGCCTCTGAAGTCCACCTGCGTTCCGTCTTTGTCCCTGAAGTCCAAATCAGATACATCTCTGTTCCTAAAATCAGAACGAGACTGATCTCTGGTCCTGAAATCCAAATCTGATAAATCCCTTCCCCTAAAATCTGCATGCGCTCCATCCCGGCCTCGGAAATCTAAATCATAAGCGCCCCGGCCCCTGAAGTCAGGGGGAGGAGCGTCCCTACCTCTGAAGTCGACAGTGTGAGCATCCCTGTCTCTGTAGTTCATGTGAGATGTGTCCCTGCTTCTGTAATCCACAGCAGCACCATTGCCACCCCTATAGTCCAGAGGTGGTCCTTCTCTATCCCGGAAATCCCCAGAATGTATGTCCCTACCTCTGAAGTCCAACTGTGATGAATCTCTGCTCTGGAAATCAGATGAAAAATCTCCCCCCCTGAAATCATGTCCAGACCCCTCCCCTCCTGGATAGTCACCAAGTAGTCCGTCTCTAGCTCCATAGCTGAAAGGGTGCTCCTCTACATTTGCAAAGGGAGGCCCCGAATGCCCCTGGAAATCAAAGGGAAGTGAATCTCTGCCAGGAAAGTTGCCAGAGTGTCTCTCTTGAGCATGACTCTTAAGGGGAGGAGGAGGATAATCCCTGTTCCACCCGGGAGCAAACCTTTCTTCTTGGCTCCCACTGTAGAAACAAAGACAGCGTTATTCATATTGTCCCGAGTTTCACATCTACACACCAGCACATTCTTCTCTAATCACAGCACATTCTTCTGTAAATATATTTTTTTTGGCAGAGTTCTGTAACAAGGTCCTAGATCTGCAGAAACAGCAAGGGTTTGCTATTTTAGGACGAAGTGGTGGAGTAAACGTTTACGCTCCCATTTCAGAACACGAGGAAAGTCAACACAAGATTTTCAACATGACTGCTGCAGAAAAGCTTTCAGCCAGTCCTGCAACAGGGAAGATCCGCACACCAGATAAGCTAGCATGGCGACACGCTACAGAAATTCCCATTTCCTATAGCCAGGGGACTTAGAATTCCAAGCTCAACATGACGACTCCTATACATCACAAAAATCAATGCACTGTAAATTTCTTACAAGAAGTTTCAGGAGGTGTCTTCCTCATCGCTGCGTACAGGAGGAACATTCCAAAATATCTGATTACAGCTACAGCACGGACACCACCCAATCAGAAAGGATGCAGGCCCCAGTGAAGAAACACTGGCTGGAAATAACCAGCAGGAGCACACCGGTGTACGCCAGCTGAGTGCCAGCCCTGGCAGCTTCTAAATCCCAGTGTGCAGGGGCTCCACCGAGAAGCACACGCACGGGGTCCCTGTATTGTAACGGCCCCAGGGTATCATGGAAGGCAGTGTGCGCCATGCCACGAAGCATGTGTAAGCTGACCAAGCCAAGCAACAGCATCGAGGAGCTTAGTGCTGAAAGGGACCTACAGACAGCACTAGGCCTTCAAGCACTATCCACATGTCCCGAGTACAGCTGACATTCCAGATTCTAATGCTTTATGCTAATTTCTCATGGTAGTAAGTATATTTTAAAACAGTATAGTATTGAAGCATATTCTCAGTTTACAGAACTCAGGCGATAAATGATAACTGGCCCAATCTTTTATGCTGCCCAACTCTGCCTTCGCCTAACCTCCTCCAGGTCACCTTACTTTTTATTTTGTCCCCAGATCGTTTTACATTGTTTTGACTTTAATGAACGTTTAGAGAGTTTAAGTAAATAATTAGGCACCCAGAATTTCGACTTTGAGAGGAATAGGAGGATGGGAAAAGGGAAAACATAAATAATCTGAAGGGTTAAAAACAATCTGAAGGGTTATCGGCTATTTAGCAGTAAAACAAAAATATTAAGAGAGCAAGTCCAACTCAGTAGCCCTCTTGGCCCAGAATATACAGGTTCTATTATATGACCCTTCTGAACTCAGACTACACCATTACACTAGACAGATTCGAAGGGCTGATGCTGGATCACTGAGTTCAAGAGAAACAGTTACAATGCCAAACCCTCTCGTAAATAGGAATTTAACAGCAGCAACCTAAACATTAGAGTTATGCACATTTAATGAATTTTCAGAACATGATGACTTCCGTGAGATCTCATTAACATTAGTTATGTCTATGTGGTTCAACATAAGAGGAGCAAATTTAAATGTTCTTCATAAGTAATACAACTTAACACTAAAATTAAGACAGTACCACTAACTCTAATTAGTCTCCCATGTTTAAAACCACTCAAATCCCAATGGTTAGCTTGCAGGAGGATTTAAGGGTGAGTGCTAAGATATCTAAAACTACATGTTTTCTGACCAGAACATATCCAACACTGTCTTTAAATACTACTCTAAGGATTATCTTACCCTCTTAAGTTGAGACAATCAATAGTTCTAGAGTAATGTACTGCATTAGAGTTGTTAGACCTGTATTATATGTAGACTATCCAAGAAACAATTCTATTAACATAAAATAGCAGTGGCTATGAAAATAATTTTTAACCAAATAAAAAAAATTTAAGTTGTTAAAATGATATATAAAATCATTTTCCTACAAATATCTTTTTAAAAAATCCAAATTAGTCCCCCCAAAAGTTATGCTACACAAATTATGTCTTTCTTCTAGTCAAAGACCTTTTAAAAAGCATGTAATAGCCCAGCCTGCGTGGCTCAGTGGCTGAACATTGGCCTATGAACCAGGAGGTCATAGTTCAATTCCTGGTCAAGGCACACGCCCGGGTTGTGGGCTCGATTCCCAGTGTGGAGTGTGCAGGAGGCAGTTGATCAATGATTCTGTCTCATCATTGATGTCTCTCTCTCTCCCTTCCTCTCTGAAATCAATTTAAAAATATATATTTTTAAAAAGCATGTAATGACTTAGACTTAAAAATTAAGGTGAGGAAATATAAATGATAAGTTGGTCAAAGAAAAAAATGTTCTGAAAATTTTAGAAAGTTAGGCAATAGAGCTGATGTTACCTAACATTTCTGATGGCTTACCTAAACCATCAGAACGGGTTAATTCTATAAGAAACAGCCTTACTTGTAAAGTATTTATCCATAAATGTAAATAAAATGCTAAAACACAAAACACGTGGCATGCTGGATATTCAGTCTCAGAATCACTTCAGAAATGACTACAAATTTTTTAATGTTTTTATTTTTTAAAAACCAGAGCTATTTCTACACACACAAAAATACCCCCCCTTTATGGTTAGTACAAGAAAATGTTAGACTATATCATTAAAATATTAACAATTTCAATATTCATTATTTTAAGACTTACCGAAAAGGTCCTGTTCTATTAGCAGATCGAGAATCCCCCCACATCTCTTAAGTCAAGAGGGCCCAATAAGCAGATCCTTTCGCTACCAAACGTTGGTTAGAGCAGTACCTGTACAAAGCAAGCCACAAAAGAAGCACATCAGAATGTGAAGAAAGCTAACCTAACTTCCTCCTGCTCAGCTTATGAGGGACCACAGCAGCAGGAATATTTTTGCAAGTCACTTTTAAACATTCACTTACTAACTTACAACAAAAAATATATTCCTAAAATTAGAAATGCATGTTTCAGGGTACTACAAACTTCTCAGTGTACTAAGAATGCTTCACATTTATAAATATTGACTAATTTTTCTAGTAGCCATTCTAGAAACGGCGTCTTAATTAGCATGAACACCAGTCCTACACCATCCAGCCTGGCCAACCACAACAGTCCAGTACCCTCATCACGGTGATGTTTTGAAGGTGGGCACAAAACCCGAGAGAAGCTGAGAAGCCATTGGCAGACCTCTGCTGCAGCTACGAAAAGAGGCACACTTTCATGGCCTTGGATTTGGCAATGGGTTGGTTCTTAATGACACCAAAGGCACAAAGGACAAAACAGATGAAGGACACCTCATCAATTTTAAAAACTTTAGTGCATCAAAGTACACTATCAAGAGGGTGAGAAGATAACGTATAGGTCAGTAAAATGGCAGATGAAGGCGTCCCCCCAGAAAGCTGGAACTGTCTGAATCGACTTTGTGGGAGTGTTAGGAAACAATCAAAGGTTTATAACAATGAAGCAAATGCTCATTCAAGAAAAAGCAAAATAATAGGAAAGTTTTATGTCTTTACTCATCCCTGCCCCATCCCCTCTCTAACATGGCAGTGGTTCTAGCCTTGAAGTAGTGGCAGCCCAGTGCCCATCTTCCTCCAGCAGATCAAAAGGAAACATGATTTGGGAATTTCTGTGTTCATCTGTTCTAACCTGTCTGGGGGATGTCTGAAGGACTGATGCAAGGTGCTTGTTTCTATTTTACCTAACTCAGAACTGTGGTGGTGGGGGGTGGAGAGTGGGGGGAGCAGCAGCCATTGCTAATAAAAGCTGCAAAGCAAACTATAGACTCACACTAGAGGCCCGGTGCACAAAATGCGTGCAGGGTAGGGTCCCTAGGCTTGACCGCCGATCAGGGCCAATCTATGGGGTGACCAGTGGGGCAATCAGGGGGCACCCCACTAGCACCCGTCTTGGCCGGCCTGGGGCCTGCAGGCTGGGGGCAGGTCCTGTGTTGAGCGTCTGCCCCCTGGTGGTCAGAGCATCTCATAGGGACCGGGGTTCCGCCATTCGATCAACTTGCATATTAGGCTTTTATTATATAGGAGGGTATTTAGAGAAGTTAGGGTGAAAAGACTTTGGGAAACAAGGACACTTCAAGGCAACATGTATATGGAAAAATTTAGAAAGCCACACACATACCCAGGCAAGATACTTGATCAGACAAGACTTGAGAAGCTTTGACCTGGGCTAATCCCTAGGCTCGGAGCAAGCACAGCCAGGTGCTGAGGGAGTGTCCCATCACAAAACCAACCTGTAGAAGCAGAAAGTTGTTCATTTTCTGCTTTTCTCTCTTTTGTCTGTTGGTGTGGTTTGTTTGAACTCCTGGCACTCAATGAAATCTTTCTTAAAATATTAGATGAACAAGTGCTTAAAAAAAAAAAAAGGCAGCCCAGTGGTTGAGCATCAACCCTTGAACCAAGAGGTCGCTGGTTCAATCCCTGGTCAGGGCACACGCCTAGGGTCCTAGTCTATTAGTGTTGGCTGCAATATGCAGAAGCTTTATTCTGCTCTAAACACTAATTTGTTCCAAAGTAAATGCTTTGGGCCCCAAAGGACACTCAGCATAAAGAGGGCACAGAAGGCCAAGGTTGGTTTGAACACCTAGCCAACCAAGAAAATGTTTTTTATTGATTTGAGAGAAGTAGGGAGAGGGCAGGAGCGAGGGGAAGAGGGAGGAGGAGGAGAGAGAGAAACATCGATTTGTTGTTCCATTCAAATGTGGTTGATTCTCATGTGCCCTGACCAGGACTGAACACGCAACCTTGGAGACTGAGAGGATATCTTAACCAACTGACCTACTGGGTCAGGGCCCCAACTATGAATTTTTAAACAACAGCAACTTTAGCCCTGGCCATGTAGCTCAGTAGGTTAGTGTTCTCCCAATATGCCAAGGTTGCAAGTTTAATCCGAATCAGGACACATACAAGAATCAACCAATGAGCCCTAGCCAGTTTGGCTCACTGGACAGAGCGTCAGCCTGCAGAGTGAAGAATACCAGATTTGATTCTGGTCAAGGACATATGCCCAGGTTGCAGGCTCGATCCCCAGTAGGGGATGTGCAGGAGGCAGCCAATCAATGATTCTCTCTCATCATTGATGTTTCTATCTCTTTCTCCCCTTTCCCTTCCTCTCTGAAATCAATAAAAATATATTTTAAAATAAACAGATAAATAAAAATTGAAAAGAAAAAGTAGCCCTGGTCAGTTTGGCTCAGTGGACAGAGTGTCAGCCTGCTGACTGAAGGGTCCCAGGTTCGATTCCGGCCAGGGGCACACGCCTGGGTTGCAGGCTAGACTCCCAGTAGGGGGTGTGCAGGAGGCAGCTTATCAATAATTCTCTCTTATCATTGATGTTCCTCTCTCTCTCTCTCTCTCTCTCTCTCTCTCTCTCTCTCTCCCCCCTTCTGTCTTCCTCTCTGAAGTCAATAAAGAAATATATAAAAATCAAAAACAAACAAACACAGGGCTTCAGACTGAAGTGGGAATTTGCATGCTGCTGCCTTCTCTGGATGTGGCAGCACCTTCTCAGGCTCCATCTCCAGAATCACATCCTGATTCCTCACTGACGGCACTTGCTTTGTGGACCACCAAACCACAATCGAAAGTTAATTGGAAGCCCTGGCTGTTTTGCCGCAGTGGATAGAGCATCGGCCTGTGGACTGAAGGGTCCCGGATTTGATTCCGCCAAGGGCACAGGCTCAGGTTGTGGGCTTGATCCCAGGAGGGCGTGTGCAGGAGGCAGCCGATCAATGATTCTCTCTCATCATTGATGCTTGTATCTTTCTCTCCCTCTCCCTTCCTCTCTGAAATCAATAAAAATATATTTTTAAAAAGTTCATTGGAGCCTTAACCAGTTTGGCTCAGTGGATAGTGTCAGTCTGCGGACTGAAGGGTCCCGGGTTCGATTCTGGTCAAGGGCATGTACCTTGGTTTCCCGCACATCCCCAGTAGGAGGTGCGCAGGAGGCAGCTGATCGATGTTTCTCTCTCATCGTTTCTAACTTTCTATCCCTCTCCTCTCCTCTCTGTAAAAAATCAATAAAATATATATTTTAAAAAAGTTAATTGGAAAAACAAGTTAGTTGAAAATGGATCAGACATAATGTAGAAGCTAAACAATAAGCTTCTAAAAGAAACCAGAGAAGGAAGTCTCCCCGAGTGTGGTGTCAGCAGACACTCCTAGGAAGGATCCGGAAAGCACTTCTGTAAAAGATTAAAATGAGAACCTGTTCTTGAGAAGACACTGTTTAAGAAAATGAGTAGACAAACTAGGGAACGCAGATACCTGGAAAATGCTATTATTAGTCATAAAGAAAACCACAATAACAATACACACCCACTAGAACTGCTAAAATTAACTAAGACTCACTAAATCAAATGCACATGGGTTTCCAGGAACCAGAAAACTCACACATTGCTGGAAAGTTGGCAAAATAGTACAAGTACTTTAGAAATTGCTCTGACAAACGTCACTCTAAGATGCAGTAATTCCACTAAGTATTTACCCGAGGTAAATGAAAACAAAATACTTGTACAAATATGTTCCTAACAGCCTTATTCATAATAGCTCAGCAAATGGAAAGAAGCCGAACAGCCTTCAGTGGGATATAAACATCGTGTGGTGT
>PVJC01023170.1:0-17230 GCA_004026665.1 Murina feae
AAAAAGAGATATATGTACTAATCTTTGTAAAGCTTTATGTAATTTTAAAAAATGTAAAAATATATATATATAAAAAATAAAATAAATAAATAAAAGTGATCTGAAAAAAAATAAAATAAAATATTTTCTTAAGAGCTACAAAAGAAAAAAAAAATTTTAAATGTTTTAAAACGTGTGTCTCACCCACCACAGCCCCGGAGCACACGCTGGGCCGAGGCGGGGGGCGAGGGGGGCTCAGGACCCGTTAGGGACCCGTCCGTGACAGCGAGCGGTCTGCACGAGACAAGGACGCGAGCGCAGGGCCGAGCCTGGACGAAGACACACCGCCCGCTGCACGGCCCGAGGCAGGTTGAAGCAGAGATCCCTCGAAGGCAGCCACTCTGGGCCAGGAAAACCGGGCCTCAACCTTAGGGCCCAGGCCCCGTCCACGAGGGCAGGGACCCACGTGCGCATCTGCCTCTCCCCCCAGCTCCCGCCTACCCCCCTCCCCCGCACACCGGTCACCAGTGTGAGCGCCTGGCGGGGAGGGTTAAAAATTCGGATACGGGTTAAAAGTGTGGATTTTGTAATCAAAGGAAACACAATAATGTCAGGAGAAACATCTAAAGTGCTTTCTTCCAAGTCATGTCCGTCGCCAGCTGCGCGTCCCCCGTCTCCCAGGTGACGGTGGAGACCGTCCCACAGAACCTCTCCTGTGGGAGGCAGACCATCCAGAGGCCCCGCTTCCCGCGTCTCCGTGCGCGTTGAGTGCTGCTCAGCAGGTGCGTGTGCCGTCGATGGGAACAGGTGTCACCTGAGGAGTGAGGTCTCGTGCGCCCGGCGGTGGGTTCCTATTTTATATAAAAAAAGCACCCAGGACCCACGGAGACGACGTCCCGACCTGCCCAGGTCCCTCCTGAAGGACAGGCTCCCAGCTCCCTCCCAGCTCCTCGCACCCACAGGGCAGAACGTCCTCAACAAGTTCCGCTTCCGAAAAGCAAGGTTTTCCTCTGACGCGGCCGCACCTGCCTCGCGTCAGCCCAGGCCCAGGTCACGCGGCTGAGCAGAGCCCTGGGCACCTGTCGCCAACCCGTCCGCACGTCCCCCCTCCTGCCGGCTAATTGAGGCTCTGCCTCTGGCGGCGGCGTGACAACCGTGGCAAGATTCTAATCTTTAATCTACAAGACGGGTTCCATGTTGTCGGCGGTCGACAGCGAGGATGCCATGTGGCCACATGTGAATTACACACACACGCACACACGCACACACGCACACGCATGCATGGTCACGGAGAGGTCGTGGGGGGGACCTGGCTTCCCCACTCTCTCCTGGGCACAGACTGAGCTCGACGCCCCTGGCGAGCACCTGGTTGTCTGACTGTGGTGCTGCACCCTGAAGGCAGCACAGGGCGATGCTGAACGGGACGGTAATTGAGAAACAAAATGAGTGTTGGGGTCCAACGGGGACGGCGCGAGGGACCTCTGTCCTGTCTGGCGATGTTTAAGCTCAAAACCATTTCAAGGAAAAAGCCAAAACAATCAGTGTACAGAGAGAGGCTGCAGCCGGCGACCGCACTGGCTGGATTCCACCCACAGATTTATTTTGGTCGACAAGGTTAAAAGCAAATGCGGATTAGCTGCCGGCCACACGACCGGAGGCAAAATTTACAACCCAGACCGACGGCTCCCCCAGCACGGGGAGCTGCAGAAACGCCGAGAGCCGCGCGCACGCTCGGGCCCCAGGCCCCGGGTCAAACGCAGGTGCCCACCCTCACGGCGCCAGCCTGGCCGCTGAGCCGCCTCGGACCCGCCACACCTTGGAGACGCGGGTGCGAGGCGGCTCCGGAATGTGTCCGTGGCTCTGGTGCGCGTGGCCTCCCCACCCCCTCAGGGAAACGTCCACCTCGAACCCGCCTCGTCCCCACCACAGCCTTTCCTGCTGCCGCACACGCCTGGCCACAGACCCGCAGGGTCTCGCGGCCACGTTTCAACATCCCCACGCCAGTCCGGCCGGCGTGGCTCGGGGAACCAAGAGGTCAGGGTCCGGTTCCCGGTCAGGGCGCATGCCGGGGTCGTGGGCTCGGTCCCCAGTGTGGGGCCGCGGATCAATGACTCGGCAAAAAACCCCCCACCAAAACCATCCGCGCGACTCAGCAAACACCAATGCCAGGACTCAGCAAAAAAAGGCATCAGCACGACTCGCCAAAAGTCATCGGCTTCTCCACCGGCCTGCGATCTGTGGCCAGAGGTTTAATGAGCTCTCCCCCATCGCCTCGCAGGCCCGGACGCCCCCACCCCTGCGCGATACAGCCACGCCTGGAACCCAAGCGAAGACCAGACCGAGGGCGGAGCCGCCTCAACTCACCAGCTTGTGCTGCAGCCGGACGGTGGTCAGCGGGGAGCCCGACAGGTTCTGGGCGAGTGTGGGCGGCGGCACCACCTCCAGGGAGATGAGGTAGCTGGCGGCCGACAGCGGGCAGCTCCTGTAAGCCGCCGCCTCGGCGATCCTGGGCAGGACAGGACAGATGAGGACCCCGCGGGCCGGGGGCAGCGCGAAGCCTGGCAGGCGGGACCAGGGCAGCGTGGGGATGGGCGGCTGACTCCCCACCATCCGGGCCGCGCCTCCCTCCCTGCTGGACACTGGCACCGGGGGCGAGTCCCGCGCTCAGTGTTCGAATCCTGCAGCTTGAATTGTGTCGATCAAAGCCTGTTCCCTGCCCAGCCAGCACAGCTCAGGGGCTGAGTGTGGAGCTGGAGCCAGGAGGTCAGGGTTCGATTCCCGGTCGGGGCACAGGCCCGGGGTGCAGGCTCGATCCCCAGTGGGGGGCGTGCAGGAGGCAGCCGGTCCATGATTCTCTCTCCTCATGGATGTTTCTCTCTCTCTCCCTGTCCCTTCCTCTCTGAAACTAATAAAAGTATTAAAAAAATAAAAAAACACACACACAAAAAAATCCAGTTAACTCACTGCGTGCTCACGGAGAGATCACACTGGCACCCCTGACCCACAGGAGGACACAGACACACACACACACACACACATGCACGCACATAGACACAGACACATGCACACACATAGACACAGACACACACAGACACACACATGCATGCACGCACATAGACGCAGACATGCACACACATAGACACACATGCACACACATAGACACAGACACACATAGACACACACGCATGCATGCATGCACATAGACACACACACAGGGACACACACACATAGACACACATGCACACAGAGAGACTCACACAGACACACACGCTGCCCCTGGCCGTGTGGCCCCAGGCGCTCACCGGGTGCGGTCCGGCCGCATGCTGCGCAGGTAGCGGTGCATCGTGTGGTAGAGCAGCCCCACGACGGTGGTCCAGGCTGCGGGAGGGCAGAGGCCGCGGCCCCGTCAGCATCGGGGGGACGAGCAGGAGGAACACGCAGCCTCTCGCCCGAGAGCTGGGGGGGGGGAGCGAGGGACCCTCCTGGGCTCTAACCCTCCCACGGTCACTGCCTCCCGCTGCTCCTGAGCCACGGCCAGACCTGCGACGCCGAGGTCCCCGGAGGCCCGAGGGCCACACAGGCCTCAGCCGCCGCCACCCTGGACACTGGGCAGCGTTTGCCGTCTGCACCCGGAGTCTCTCCGGCAACACCCACTGCACCGGCCATCACCCACTGCCTTCCTGCCGGCGGCTGGGCCCCCCGCCCCCCGGGCACCAAGAACGGGCGCCCTGTTTTCTGCCGATTCCTCCGCTCGCTGGAGGGGTGCTGGGGGGCGAGCTCTGGGGAGGCTTGTTGGGACGCGAGCACTTCAGGGATGGAGGTGACAGTCCACGGCTGTCCCCCGGCCGGAGGCATGGACTTGGAGCCTTGGGACTTCCCAGGGTGCACCCCTCCCCCCGAGGGCCCGGCACCCACCGCGGCTGCGGAAGGCCTCCGGGGGGATCTCGATGTAGCTGTGGCCCTGGGCCGGGAAGCGGTAGTGGGAGGAGTTCAAGGTCCTGGGCAGGAGCTTGGCCACGGAGAACTCTGCAGGAGAGGGGGGACAGTCAGCGCCTCCACCGGCCCACCTGTGCTGGCCTTTTGTGGCAGAACATGCTCTGGGGGCGCAATCCCCGTTGCAAGCAAGGACCTGACACTCTGGAGTCTCAGGGAAGGAACCACAGCCATGTGGCTCACGTGTCCACCTTGCCACGCGTGGGGCACTCTGGGCCCGAGGCCACCCCTCCCGCATCTCCACCTGCCCGTCCCGTCCCCCAGCCGCCCCCAGGCACCTGCCACGGAGGAGGAGCCCACTATGGCGACCTGTGCCTCACTGGCCTGCAGGTTGGAGGAGATGTGGCTCATGACCACGTCCACGGTCTCGATCAGGCCCAGCACCACGGCGTTGTCCTGGCAACGACAGGGGAGAGTTCACTCAGAATCTTGGGGCCCCACATCATGCTCACACGCGTGTCTGTGGACATGGGTCCCAGGGAGGAGACATGAGAGCCGCCGGGTCTGAGGTGCATGAGGGTCTATGTGCTGCCACGGCCGCCTGTGCGGGGTGGGGGAGGGGGCAGGCGACGTCCTGGAACCGTGACCCTGGAGCTGGGCCTTTTCTTCCGAATCCTCGGGGAGGAAAGCGTCTTCCCATTGGTTTTTAGAGGGAACGGACGGGAGAGGGAGCGACGGAGGCTCCGAGGTGAAGGCACAGCGAGGGGTCGCCTCCCGCACGCCCCTGGCCTGGACCCGAGATGGAGCCTGCAGCCGAGGTCCGTGCCCCGTGACCGAAACCGAACCCGGGACCCTTAGGTCTGCAGGCCGACGCTCTATTCGCTGAGCCACCCAGCCAGGGCGAGGCATCGTCGTCTTTACAGGAAGACAGAGGCCCCGGGGCCCGCTCCCTGAGGGTCAGGCCGTCCTCTCACCTCCGACACCGCCGTCCAGCTGGGCAGCAGCAGCACCTCCCCCACCGTCTTCAGGAAAGTCTGAGGGACAGAAGGACCTGCTCAGGCCGCGGCCTCAGCCAGGGGCCTGGGGCCCGGGCGGCAGTGTGGGCCATGACATCACTGCCCGTCCCCCTGAAGGGTCCCCACCCCCAGCCGTCCGTGTGGCAGGAGCAGCTGGTCCATCTGGCTGCTGAGGCCCCGGCTTTACAGTCAAAGCTCCCATGTGCTGAGCTCTACGCCCCCCCATCTCCCCGCCCGAAGCCCAGGCCTCACCTCCGTCAGGTTCCGCGCGGCCTCCGCCGTCAGGGCCTGGGGCAGGCTGAGCGACGTGTTCCGCAGGAAGCCCAGCAGGGCGCCGGGGCTCCGCGAGTGGCCCCTCTCCTCCAGCAGGCGGGCGAGGGCGGGCGGGGTGGCACTGGCGGGCGCCTGAGGAAGAGAAGTCGATCGGCCCAGGAGCCGGGAGGCCATGGCTCGATGCCCGGGTGGCGGGTTCAGGCCCAACAGTGTGGGGCGCGCAGGAGGCGGCCGAGCCCTGACTCTCTCTCATCACTGACGTCTCTCTCCCTCTCCCCCTTCCGCTCTGAAACCAACAAAAATATGTATTTTTTAAAAATTCCAGACGGACGGTCTCGGTGTGAATGGACCCCATCCTCTAACTGGGGTACAGGGGGCAGCCGAGTCTGAGGCCGCTGGGCCCCTCCTGCCCCCCCCGTGCCCCCCACAAGCTCCCGGTGCCCCCACCCGGGCGTCCTGCCTCTGGACCAGCAGAGAGTTTCTCCCCCGTGACCTCAGCTCCCAGCTCAGCCCCATGTCGGCGTCCCCTCCACCTGCCATGTCTCCCCAGACCCCAGTCGCAGCCAGAAGACCCCAACGGGAGGGACGCCCGCGCCTCTGCTCACCAGGGTGCTGGCCGGGGGCGTCGCGAGGAGGCTCGGGGGTGTGGACAGCCAGACGTGCTTCCCTGGGGAAAACCACGGGAAGGGGGGTGAGGACCCACACACGGCAGCTCGCTCACCAGCGCTGGGCCCGCAGGCGGCAGGCACTGAGCAGGGACGAATGGCGGGGGTGGGCGGGGGAGGGTCGGGGGGCTGCCGGATGAGCTGCGGGGGGTGGGGAGGGGGGTCTGTACGCGTCTCCCAGGTCACACTGTGCTCCCGGGGTGTCCTCAGCTGCTTCCCAGTCCCTTCCCTGCAGATCGCCGTGTGAAAGGGCGATTGCACACACGCTATTCACACGCAAGGAAAGAACAGCCCGGCCGGTGTGGCTCAGTGGATAGAGCGCCGGCCTGTGGACTGAAGGGTCCTGGGTTCGATTCCCGGTCAGGGCACAGGCCCGGGTTGTGGGCTGGATCCCCAGGAGGAGGCGTTGGAGGAGGCAGCCGACCGTGATTCTCCCTCATCATGGATGCTTCTCTCTCTCCCTCCCCATCCTCTCTGACATCCATAGAAATATACGTAAAATATTAAATAAACGACCACGAGAAGGAGGCTTCACTCGTGTCCGGACGAGTTAGATGCTGATCCCAGGGGCGAGCACCTTCCCTCCCAGAAGGAGGCAGGGGGGGGCCAGAAAGCGGGGCCACGACACCCCCAAACCTGGTCCTCCCCAACGGTTCTGTGGTGCTTTCTATTCAGGACTCCATTTGGGAATAGGGTCCGGGTTAGGGTCGGGGTCAGGGTCGGGGTCAGGGTCGGGGTCCGGATTAGGGTGGGGAGAAGAGGTGCGCTGGGGAGGGGTGGAGACTCAGGCCCCCTCCGCCCGCCATCGTGGCCTCCCCGCACCCCGCACCCCCGTATCCCGTACCCCCGCACCCCGCACCCCACACCCCACACCCCCGCACCCCGCACCCCGCCCGCACTGACCCCACTGACCCACGGCCGCGGTGAAGTACATGGCGACCTCCTCAGGGCTCAGCGCCCGCTCCCAGACCACGAACTCGTCGAACGCCCCGCCCTCGTAGCGCTGGGCCTGGTCCTGCTCGGAGCCGATGACCAGGTTGGCGCTGGGCTCCCCGTAGGCGGGAGACGCCTTCCCGCTCGGGTCCCAGGTGCTCAGGGAGCCGTTGACGTAGACCTTGAGGCCGTCCCCCGGCTTCCAGGTGAACAGGACGTGGGTCCAGTGGGGCCCTGCGGGCGGCGGGCGGCGGGCGCGGGGCTGAGCGCGGGGCCCGACCCCCGGCGGCCTCGTCCGGGTCGCAGGCGCAGCCCCTTGTCCCTGGACATTTGGTCCCTGTGCGCCCCCCCCCCACCGGCCCGTCCTCACGTGGCCCTGACCCCACTCCCCAAGCCCAGGAGCAGCTCAACGAGACCCTGCTCCACTTTAAATTAAAATGAATTACTAGCCCCGCCGGCGGGGCTCAGGGGCTCAGCGTCCACCTGGGAACCAGGAGGTCAGGGCACAGGCCCGGGTTGTGGGCTCCACTCCCAGTGGGGGGCGCGCAGGAGGCAGCTGGCCATGACTCTCTCTCATCACTGACGTCTTTCTCTCTCTCCCCCTCTCCCTTCCTCTCTGACGCCAATAAAAACATACGAAGAAAAGGCAAGCGGGAGTCCACCGAGAGAACCACCTGGGCCCCAGCCTGCCCTCCCTCTCAGGAGAGTCAGTCACCCGCCTGCCAGGCCCCTCGGCTCCTGCCCTGGGGACGGTCTCCCCGCAGCGCCCCCCCCCACCCCGTGACGGCGCCCTCACCTGGCGCGCTGAAGGTGGCCTCCCACGTCCTGGAGTTCTCCCGCGTGTACAGCTCCACGGAGCCCCGGCCGCCGCTGGAGCAGACCTTGAACCCGTCGGAGACGACCTGCCCCCCGTAGGCCCAGGGCCTGGGTCGGGACTGCTCCCCTTGTGTCTTCCAGAAGAAAGAGAAGGTGACCCCTGGGGAAGGCACAGGCGGGGGCTTAACCTCCTGCTGCAGACGGCGCGTTTGCCGTCAACTCAGAAACGCCGACAAAAGCGACAGCGATGTCCGCCGAGGGCTCCCTGAGCACCCGGACTTCCCCACGAGTTTCCAACGAATTCTCCCTCCTCACTATTACAGGAAACCCATTACACAGGCGGAGAAACCGAGGCCGGTTTGGCTCCCGTAGATAGAGGGCCGACCTGCGGACTGAGGGTCTCGGGCCCGTTGCTGGTCAAGGGCGTGTACTCCAGGCGCAGGCTCGATCCCTGGCCCTGGTCGGGGGGCGTGCAGGAGGCGGCCGGTCTGTGATGCTCTCGTCATCGATGTTTCTCTCCCACTCCCTCTCCCTCCCTGTCTGACATCCATACAGACATCTTTAAAAACAAACAAACAAACACGGCCGCTCGCTCACCTTCGGGGCCGCACTGGGCGGGGTTGCTGATGCAGGAGGCCTTGTAGCGCCCGTAGTAGAGCAGCGTGACGCCCTTGGGCTCGCGGAGGTAGATGCCCTTGCTCACCTTGCCCTCCACGAGGTCTGGGGAGAGGGGCACCGGCCGTTAGGAGCCTCCTGGGGCTGGGAGTCCAGGGACGCGTCCGCCGTGGGGTCCCTCGGCCTGGCCTGCGCCCTCTTGCAATCCGGGCCCCTTGGGGGATGTCAGGGAGCCGGTTTGGGCCCGAACCCCGCAGGCAGGCCGAGGGACCCCACGGTGCGCTGGGCCTCAAGTCTGCATATAAGAAGGCGGTTCATCTCCTCCCGCCCTCCCCTCCCCCTGCCCTCTGAGATGCATCCGCCTGTTCCATGTCCCCATGCCTGTGCGTTGAGCGTCTGCCCCCTGGTGGTCAGCGTGCATCACAGCTACCGGTTGCCCAGTGGCTTAGGCTTTTATATATATAGGTGTCTCTACGAGTACATACTGCTATGGGTACGGGCTGTCCGAGTCTCCCATATTTCAGGGTTAATCATTAAATTATCAACGGTCTATGAGCTGATGTGAAGAGTAAATAATAAATTAGTATCCACTGCCCGGCTGGCGGGGCTCAGAGGTTGAGTGTCGACCTAGGAACCAGGAGGTCACAGTTCGATTCTGGGTCGGGGCACAGGCCCGGGTTACAGGCTCGATCCCCAGTGGGGGGCGTGCAGGAGGCGGCCGACCCGTGATTCTCTCATCATGGATGTTTCTCTCTCTCCTTCTCCCTTCCTCTCTGAAATCAATGAAAATATATTTTAAAACACAGACACACACACACAACAAAAAACAGTGACAACAGCTAACACAACAACAATAGCCGTCTGGTGTGAAGGAATAAAATATATATATTTATATATTTTGTCAGATCGGCAAAAGGATCCACCTGGGGGTGTGCCACAGGATTTCATAATTAGCCCACGTGTGCTGCGCGATGGGGAAGGCTGCTCATCACTGGCTGACAGAGTCGGTACACGAGGGCGGTAACAGCCGGAGCAATCAGGCATTTACAGTTCCCGGGGTCCAAGCCTCCTCGTCACCCCCTCACCCCCTCAAGCTCGGCCATGGGCCTGAGGGGTCACTGAATGCAGCTGCAGGAGGCCCTCAGCCCGACTGCCCATGAGCAAGTTGGGTCTGGAAGCCAAACCCCTCCCAGCTGGACAAGCGATGGTTACGCGATAAAAAGAGATCAGCTCTGGCCGGTGTGGCTCAGTGGGTAGTGCGTTGGGCTGTGGGCTGGAGGGTCGTGGGTTTGATTCCCGGTCGGGGCACAGGCCCGGGTTGCGGGCTCGATCCCCAGCGTGGGGCGTGCAGGAGGCAGCCGATCGGTGATTCTCTCTCATCATGGATGCTTCTAGCTCTCCCTCTCCCTTCCTCTCTGACATCAAGAAAAAGGAGGGGAAAAGACCATAAACCTTTCCTTTAAAAAAAAAAAAAAGGGGGAGGAGGTCAGAGGGCGGCCCCCGGGTTACGGGCCGAGGTCCCGGCAGACTGGCTGTCACCCCCGCGCTCTGCGCCGCGAAGGGAACGCATGGAGCACGGCCCTGGGCCGCCCTCGAGGAGATGATTTCCCCATGGCTCCGGCGGGCGTGCGTTTCATAACACAGTTCCTAATAAATTAAAAAAATCCCAGCCCCAGATAAGACAGCCGTCCCCGTGACAGGGCGGGCGTGTGCTGCATACGAGGCTGCTGCTGCTTTTGAAAAGAATCCGGCTGAGACCAGCCACGTTCCACGCCGGTAAGAGGCCCAGCGTTTTCCGGGGCGTCTCACACCCTCCCCCCAGGAGCACAAGCCCGTGAAGAATCCAAACAGCCTCTATTTTTAGAGCCTGGGTCCCGGGTCTGTTTTGTGCTGAAAAAGGAGCAGACGGTTCCGGAAGGGCCTGGCCCTGCCCGGGAGTGTGGCTCAGGGTTTCAGCCCCGACCTGTGAAGCAGGGGGTGGTTACGGGGGTTCGATTCCCGTCAGGTTGTGAGCTCATCCCCGGTGTGGGGCGCGCAGGAGGCAGCGATCCCCGGTTCTCTCTCATCACCGATGTTTCTCTTTCTCTCTCCCTCTCCCTTCTGCTCTGAAACCCATGAAAATATATTGAAAAAAAAACCCCAAAACCCTGGACTTCTCCTTCCCGGGATGTCGGTGTGCCCGCTCGCTGTGACAGAGAGAATTCACATGGGACTGCACACCCGGGGGGCGCCTGGCGGCGGGCGGGGCGGGGCGGACGGGAGAACACGCTCACCTACGGTCGCAGAGGCGTTTGAGTAGGCAGAGTCATTGGTGGGCACAAAGGTGGCGTTATGGGAAGGGGGCACAGTGAGGTTGCGGGCTCGCCATGCTGGGTGGGCAACAAAAGAGAGAGCACAACAGGTGAGTGACACGGACACAGACAACGTGGCACATTGCTCCGCGGCTCCGCTCAGACCTCCTCCCCGTCTCGCTGTGCGGCCCCAGGGCGGCTCACGACGGGCCCCCGAGCGCCACGGCCACGGGATGAGGCCACGGGATGAGGCCACGGATGAGGCCCCAGTGAGCCGGCTCCGCGCCCACCTGGACGTCCCGCTGAGAGAGAGGACCTTGAGCACACCGCAGGACGATGCACGGTGGTGATGGCACAGGACGGGTGGGACAGAGACACGACGTGAAGACAGGGACGCGATATGGAGACACGTGCACAAACGACAGAGGACCCAGCCACGGAGACAACGCTGCCCGTCCACGGAGGTTCCCCCACAGCCGGGGTTTCCTCAGCCGGTGGGAGAGGGCCCGCACGGCCTGCAGGGAGCCCCCCATCGTCCGCGTGGCTCGGGGCAGACGCCAGTCCACGGAGACGGTTACGGGAAATGGAGGCGGCGGGAGCCACAGTTTGGTCTCAGAATGTGCGTGAGGGACGACGTCCTCTCACAAGAAGGGGTTTTCGTGGATGAGAGTTTTCCAAACACCGAAAGGGACTGATCGGGCCCGGCCGGCGTGGCTCAGTGGTGAGTGTTGACCTAGGAGCCAGGAGATCAGGGTTCGATTCCCGGTCAGGGCACAGGCCCGGGGTGTGGGCTCCGTCCCCAGTGGGGGGCGCGCAGGAGGCGGCCGGTCCATGACTCTCTCTCATCACGGACGTTTCTCTCTCTCTCTCTCCCTTCCTCTCGGAAATCAATAAAAACATTAAAAAAATAAAAGTTCTGATAAGAATAGAAAACGCTCAGGAATGTCGGGGCGTCTCCTGGCAAAGGTCAGAATCGAGTCAGAAAGAGACGTTTTCCGTGAAAGTGGGTGCATCCAGAAGGGGCCGGTGGGGGTGCCCGTCGACCTTTGAACCCGGAGGTCGCAGTTCGCTGTCCGCAGGGGAGGTGCCCGATGCCGGGAGCGGCGGGCTGGCAGGCGGGGGCACCTTCGCTGAGCGAGACCATCGGGCGAACACGGCCCTCGGTCAGCACAGCCGGCCCCGCGGACGGGCACCCAGGGGACCCCGGTCCCGCGTCCCACAGCTCAGCCCTCGCGACGCAGCTCCTGGCTCCAGCTGCCGGGGAGTGGCTGTGGGCGTGTTCTGACTCGGTCCCCACCTTCGATCACTAAAGCCCCTTCTCTCTAGTCTGCGGCTTCGGAAGAGCGACAGGCAGGAGTGTCCACCCACACGCTGCTCCCGCGTCTCCCGAGCCCCCTCCCCCGCCCCGTGGCCTCCCGGGCCCCCCTCCACCCGCGAGTACCTCCAGCCGTTTCCTGCAGCTCATGGATGCCGTCCACATGTTCCAGGGGCCAGTAGTGGGAGGCAGTGAGCAAGACCTTGAACCCTGGGGACAGAGCACAAGGACGTCAGTCGCGCTGGGGACACACTCAGGGCCCTCTCCTGCTTTTCATTATGTTGAATCTGTTTCTATGGATGTCGGAGAGGAAGGGAGAGGGAGGGAGAGAGAGACGTCCGCGATGAGAGAGATCGTGGACCGGCCGCCTCCTGCACGCCCTCCACTGGGGACAGAGCCCACACCCCGGGCCTGAGCCCCAACTGGGAATCGAACCCTGACCTCCTGGCTCCCAGGCCGACGCTCAGGCCCTGAGCCGAGCCGCTGGGCTAGTTGCTTTTCTGTCACCTTCCTGGCGAGCGTGGGGACAGTCGCCGGAGGGGCCGCCCCGTCCAGGTCCAGTCCCACACTCGGCGGAGGTACCCCCCCTCGGACCCCCTCCCGGGCCAGCTCCCTGGGCTGCTCCCCGGAAGTGCAGGACCAGCCGATGACGAAAGGCTAATCAGACGCCCTAACGCCAGGTCCCAGTGCGCGGGGAACCAGTAAAGCGACCCTCGTGCTGGTCCCGCAATAAGCGTTTTGAAAGAGACGCTAACGGGCTGTTACTTGCAGACCATGTGCGCTCACAACCAACGCGCAGGAAGGAAAACAGAAAACCATGACACACGAGAAAAGAATTTATCGAGTGAGAAACGTTACAAACAACGGAAGAATGCGGCCAGGAGGCAGCAGACGGTCCCTGCGGCCCTCAGGGGCCACGCCGGACACCACGGCGGGAACGCACTGTAGTGCGAGCGCCTCCGAGAGAGAGGGACGCTCACAGCCGGCCGGCGGGGCTCAGGGCCTGGTTGTCGACCTAGGAACCAGGAGGGCGGGGTTCGGTTCCGGTCGGGGCACAGGCCTGGGTTGTGGGCTCCATCCCCACCAGGAGGGGGCGTGCAGAAGGCAGCCGGTCCATGATTCTCTCCCCCTCTCTCTCCCTCTCCCTTCTTCTCTCTGAAATAAATTTTAAAAATATATATTTTTTAAAAGAAAAATAAATAAGCAAGAAAAACGAGGGAAATCTGGTGAGGGCGGGAGAGGATGAGGTGTAGACGGCCCCCAGGAAGAGGCCTGGGAGAGCCACCTGATAAAGAGACTGGGTGCCCCCGAGGCAGACGGGGGGGCGGGGGGGGGGAACACCACAACTACCCCAGCACCTGCGGAAAGTAATTTACCATCAAGGTGGCACCTTCTCTAATGGGTCAGCACCTAAATGTAATAAAACAGAGACTTGGGAAGCAAACTGGTTGTAAATTTGACAACACGAATGTGTGGCCCTGGTCACGTGACACACGGAACGGACACGTACCGGCTGCTGTGCTGGCATGTTACATACATGACAGGAACAAAACGCCTACTATGTGAAGAGGATTTCAGCCGAAAGAACGTTGTGGGAAAGGATATAAACAAAGATTTTACCAGGGCCCGCGCTGTCCGCGGCGGGAACCGGGGTCTGCGGTCCGAAGGGGCCCCGGGCGGCCACGGCCAGGACCACCGTCCCCAAGCACCCCGCGGCGCCGGCTCAGCCTCAGCCCACACGCCCGCGTCCGAGGAGCCGCGCGTGGCTCCGCAGGGCCCTGCCGTGGTGTGACACGCGGCGCCTGCGAGTCTGGCTGCCGCGTCCTCTCTTGGGCTCCCGGAGCCGCGGCGGGTGAACCCAGAAACGCCGTCCCTGCCCAGCGAGGCCCCGAGAGGAGACCCGCTCCACAGGGACCAGGACTCCCCTCACCCATCCTGGGAGCTGAGGGCCAGGCACGTGTGTGGAGGCGTGTGGACACGTGTGTGGAGGCATGTGGACACGTGTGGACGTGTGTGGACACAACATGGCCCAGGCACAGGTGCGAAGCACCTCCCAGCCTTCTAACTGTGTGAGCAGCTGGGGCTGCGGCCGCCTGTCAATGGTCCTGGGGAAGACGCCCCCCCATCCTCTGCGTTTCCTCCCCACGAGGCTGCACGGGGGAGGGGGTGTCTCGGTCACGTGACCTCTCTCTGCAAGGGGAGCCGCTCTGCCTGCCTGGAGCCCGGACGGGAGCCAGGACGGTCTCTGCCCCCTTCCCAGCAGCGACTGAGCCAGGACTCGAGGATGAAGGGCAGGTGGCCTCGCCCCTCCGACGGCGATAAGTCGGGATGACTCCCGGCGGGAACGTCCGCGTCTACCTGCGTCCCACCAGCTCTGACTCACCCCCAGGGCCCGCGCCCACCCCGCCCACGGGCTCTGCCCACAGGCCCGGCTCAGAACCGGGCAGGAGCGGGCATCATGCGGGCTGTGCCCACAGCCCCTGGCTGTCAGGGAGGCTGCCCCCGAGGTGGCGGGTGGCTCATGGAGTAATGGGGGGGGGCCCGGCAGGCTCCAGCAGCTCCGAGACGCAGGCCTCGTCCCAGGCGTGGGGACACTCATGTGGGCTCCTCCCGCCCGCACAGCGGGGCCTCCCCATCAGCTTCCGGTGAAGCCGTTTGCCTCTGTCCCCCAAACACCCGGAAAGCCTCGTCACACAGCATCCAGGCCGAGGACGCACACAGCAAAGGATTCGGGGGTTGGCGGGGGGTGGGGGGGGGGACTCCCTGACCGGTGTGGCTCAGTGGATAGCTCAGCAGCCTGTGGACTGAAGGTCCTGGGTTCGATCCCCAGCAGGGGGCGTGCAGGAGGCAGCTGGTCCGTGATTCTCTCTCGTCACTGATGTTTCTCTCTCTCCCTCTCCCTTCCCCTCTGAAAAGAGTAAAAATATGTGTTTTTTTTTTTAAAGGATGGGGTGGGGGGCCTGCCTGGGGGAAGGGGTTCCTCCCGCTGCCCCACCACCTCCTGGCCAAGCGCCAGAACCCCAGACGGCAGAAGAGGGCAGGGCTGAGGCTCCAAGTCCCTCACGTAGATCCGCACTGGACACACGGAGTGCGAGACAGACAGACGGACCTGCTTGGCCTTGAGGACACTCGGTTTCCTTGGTCACAGGTTTTGAGTGACCCAGAGCAGGAGGCTCCGGGCATGGAGGCCCCACCTGTCCCGACGCAGCTCAGGCCTCGTAGGCTGGACCTCGAGGATGAGAACGGCGACCAGGCCCTGACAGTGTTGCCCAGTGGGTAGAGCGCCGGCCTGCGGACCGGAGGGTCCCAGGTTCGATTCCGGTCAAGGACACGTACCTGGGCTGCAGGCGCACCCCCGGCCCGGGCCCTGCAGGAGGCAGCCCATCGATGTGTTCCTCTGTGTCTCCCTCTCTCTCCTACTCGCTCCGAGGAATCCAGGGGAAATATTCTCGGGGGAGGAGAATGGGCGTCAGCAGAAAGAACGGCAGTAGGCAGCGGGCTGGACCCGGCCGCCCCGACCTCCTCACAGACAGACAGACAGACAGACAGACGGGAAGGAAGCTCCTTACCTGGATGGGCCTGCAAGCTGCACAGGGCCGGGCGCACCTGCACACAGAACACAGCAGCGTCAGCCGTGGGCGCCCGCGGAGCCAGCCCGGCCCAGCGCCCGGCCCAGCGCCCCCCAGGACGTTACCTGGAAACTGCAACAAAGCAGCAGCAGCCAGGAGGGCCAGCGGGGCCGGGGCCGAGGACGTGGAGGCCCCCTCATGGCGGCCCCGCGCGCGGACGGGCGTCCGACGATGGACAGGAGGACGTCGTCCAGGTTCTCGGCAGCAGAGAGCGACTCCGTGTCTGTCCCGCACGGGAGCCTCGGAGGCCAGCGCGTCCGCAGACCCGAGCGCCTCCGGGATGGACACGGTGCGAGGAGCCGCCCTGGCCGGCAGGCGCCCGGCCCCGCGAGGGAGGGAGCCCCTCTCCGGCCGCTCAGCCCGCGGCCTCCATGCCTCCGTTGGGGTCTGAGCCGACAGGTCCTCCTCCCGGACCGCGGACAGCAGGACTGAGGACCACGGGCACCTCCGTCCCCTCCGGCCCCGACCTCGCAGACGCTCCTGGGTGGAGGGAGGCGGTGAGGTCAGGCTGCTCCTCAAACTTTGCTCTGGTCCATCCTCTATTTATATCCCGGCCGCCCCGTCCTTCCTGGGTCCTAGCTCCTGTCCGCTCCGCAGGGCGCCGGGCAGAGGCAGAGCAGCAGATGGGGGGGCGCTGCCTTTTTATCCGTGCCCCCCATCGCCGGGAGGCACACCACGCCACACACTCCCCGTTTGCCCCAATAAAGAAAAGGGGTGCGAAGGGGGAGAGGCCCCGCCCACCGGCCGCTGCCGCCGCTGTCTCCTTAACCCTTTGCGGGTGGACGGACACGGTGGGACTGTCTCCAGGGGACCCTGTGCAGCTGCAGCCGACCCAGAGCCCCCACAGCACCAGGACAGCGCTCCCCACCTGCTAACAGCCTGACCCTCAGCCAGCCTGCACCTCCGTCCCCTTAAGATGAAAGGGGAGCCCGGCCGGTGTGGCTCAGTGGTTAAGCATCGACCTAGGAGGCAGGAGGTCAGGGTTCGATTCCCGGTCGGTCGGGGCACAGGCCCGGGTTGCAGGCTCCGTCCCCAGTGGGGGGCATGCAGGAGGCGGCAGGTCCAGGCCTCTGTCACCTGGGTCGGTCCTGCTTCCTTGGTTCTCCTTCGATGATGCATTGAGGCCCCTCAGGCCAGGCCTGGGAACAATGCAGCGCTGGTTCCTGCAAAGGGCACCCCACGCCCTAAGTGTGAGGCTGATGATGACAATGTCGGAGACAACAGCTCCTAAACACTCGCCAGCACAGCCTCCCTGGGCTTGACTTTCAATGGGAACAGAGTCCTGCGGGCGAGGGGCCCTCCGCCCTAAAGGGGACAGGAACGGACTTCGGGGAACAGGAATGGACTTTGGGGGACAGGAACAGACTTCAGGGGACAGGAACGGACTTCAGGGGGACAGGAACGGACTTCAGGGGACAGGAACGGACTTTGGGGGGACAGGAATGGACTTTAGGGTATAGGAACGGACTTCGGGGGACAGGAACGGACTCGGTCTCCAGGAGGGAGGAGAGAGCCCCACATCTAAACCCAGCTGCTGTGCTCCTGGGGGGGGGGGACTGCAGCCCCCGCCTGTGATCTGGACCGAACCGCCCCCCGTGGCAGCCCAGGCACCACACCAGCTCCTGGGCGTTCTCTCGGGCCCTTGAGGACCCGGGAGCTCCAAGCACAGGCCCTGCCAACGACCTTTACCCGTCACCCGGGCGGGTGTGAGGCACGGGCGGCGAGGGGGGAGTCTAATTTACAGCCTTTATCTTGCGGTTCATCG
>PVJC01023171.1:0-26569 GCA_004026665.1 Murina feae
CCTGGTGCTCCCAAACTGTTCTCCTCTGTCAGCCTGGTTCCTCCCAACTGTCCCCCGCTGCAGGCCTGGGTCCCTCCCAACTGCCCTCTCTTGCTGGCCATCTTGTGGCGGCCATCTTTGAACACATGGGAGCAGCCATCTTGTGATGGTCAATTTGCATATTACTCTTTTATTAGATAGGATATCTACTCTAATAAAAGAGTAATATTGAAATTATTTCTGAGGGATGCCGAAGCCATGCCCATCAGCCAAGCCATGCTCACCTGCCAATCAGAACAGCTGTATGCAAATTAACCCAGCCAAGATGGAGGCCAGCAGTCACAGAACTAGATCAAACAGGAGGCTTCCGTTGCACCAGGAGTAACTGTCTGCCTAGGTCCGCTGGGCCTCTCTCTGCTCAAGACAACATAGTTGCAACTATAGAAGCCACAGAGCTGAAGCACACAGGAGGCTTCCATTGCACCAGTGATGGAGGAAACTGTCTGCCTAGGCTGGCTGGGCCTCTACTAAGGCAACATTATTTCAATTATAAAAGCCACTGAGCTGAAGCAAACAGGAGGCTTCGTTTCCTGCCTAGGCCTCAGCTTAAAACAACAGTGTTTCAATTATAGAAGATAAATAAACCCCAGAAACCTGATTTCAGCCAGCCTTGCTGGGACGTTGGGTCAATGGGAGCTGTGGGCAGCCTGAAAGCCTGAAAACAGCCCTCAGCCCCGCACCCAGGCTGGCCAGGTACCCCAGTAGGAACTTGAACCCTGAAGGGACTGTGGGCAGCCTGGAAACAGTCCTCAGCCCCTCACCCAGGCTTGCCACATCCCAATGGGGTGAGGGTCCACACTGAGGGGCTTGGCCAGCCTGCAAACAGCCATCAGCCCCTCACCCACGCTGGCCAGGCACGCCAGCAGGTGGACATCCACTGAGGGGTCCCAGACTGTGAGAGGGCACAGGCCGGGCTGCGGGACCTCCTGAGTGCACAAATTTTTGTGCACTGGGCCCCTAGTTAAATAAATGAACAAATAATATAACCCCAAATAAATTAAATTTATTTTTTCCAATATTGATCACTTCGATACCTATGTTTATGTACTGACAGGACTATGTACATATTAGACAAATCATTGTACACATTTTTAAAAATTATACAATGCATACAGTTTAATTTCCATACTAAAATACTAAGAATTTTATACTTGTAATTAATAATACATTAACAGCCAATTTAATCTGTTGTAATGTAAACTATACCACATTTTTCAGTAAACAGTAAGAATTTTAAGTGATATATAATCATATTTTTTTTTCACAACTTTATCCTGGAAAGGAATTTCCGTTTCCTTGCTTCAAAAGTTCCAAGTGCATCCGTAATCTAGACAAGCATGCTTCTACAATTCTACTGCTGGTATCCAGTTCTAGTCACAGAGCCTCTTGTTGGAAATATCTTCCTTTGTAGTCACTCATGCTCCATCACTACCCCCTAAGTCTTACTTTTAATGAACAGTGTTGAATGATCAGTACCATATGACTTCACTCATATGTGGAATTTAATGAACAAATTGAACCACCAAGCAAAATAGAGACAGACGGGGTATTGTGGGTGTATGTGGAGGGACTGAGCAAAAAAGAAAAAAATAAAGAACTCATGGACACAGACAACTGTGTGGTTATTGTTGGGGGGAGGGAACAAAGGTGGAAGAGGGTATGGAGGGGATAAATGGTGATGGAAAATAAAATAGTCTGAATTAAGCTTCCAAAAAATGTAAGTCTTTATTCTCGCCATTCCTCTGTTTCAAACATTCCACAGGCTCCGTATTTCAGGAAAGGCCAGAATGCTTAAACTGCATGATGCTGACCTGTGTCCAACATCTCTGAGCTGGATGCTTATGACCCTTCCCACTCCTACTCCGATCCACAGACACTGGCTTGATCGCTATTCCATAGATCTCACAACCCCTCTCTCAGGGAAGGCTTTCTCTCTGGCTGGACTGTCCTTCCTCCATATCGCTTCCTGGTTAACTCTTTTAATTTTCTTTGCTCCACTATCCTCTCTCAGTGAGTCCTTTTCAGAGCATTCTGTTTAAAACTGCAACCCCATGCCAGTGGTCAAATGAAATGGGACAACATAGATGACCCTCACATGGAGAAAACCAAATACCATATGCTTTTTTGTACGTGGCATACTGTATGGTATATGGGAGCATGGACCCCTTCCTGTGCTTCTATTACACCCCCTCGTGGGAAATATAGTGAAGGCCGTCTGTAAGCGACTCGGAGACCTTGGAAACCTGGCCAGTAACTTGGTCCAGGAAAGGCCAAAGAAAAATGGCTTCTAGAAGTGAACCTGAATTATAAACAGCTAGTGTTTGGATCTCATACAGAGCCCATCCACCCCCACCCCCCCACCCCCGCATGCCCTGTTTTTCTGTTTTCTGTACTCTGTAAAACCTTGTGTTGGGAACATCTGGATGGCAATGAAACAATAGCACCAGCTGTCAGCCCAGGTGTGGTGGGCTGTGTTGACGGGTCAGATGGGACTTAGTGGCAGTAATTTCCCTGGCAGGCCTCTGCCAGTGCGTACATAAATCCTAATACACCCACATCTTTCACAGCCAGACCTTCTTTCTTCTTCTGCTTCTTTTAATCTTTTACTTTTTAGTTAATCCTCAGCTAATATTTTCCCATTGATTTTTAGAGAGAGTAGAAAGGAGGGAGAGAGACAGGGAGAGAGAGAGAAACATTGATGTGAGAGAGACACATCAGTTGGTTGTCTCATGCATGTGTCCTGACCAAGGCTGAGGATGGAACCTGCAATTGAGGTATATGCCCTTGACTGGAATTAAACCCAGGACCCTTCAGTCTGTGGGCTCTGACACTCTATCTACTGAGCCAAATCGGTTAGGACATATTTTTAAAGCTTTTTTATTAAAAAAATATTTTTATTGATTTCAGAGAGAGGAAGGGAGAGGGAGAAAAACATCAATGATGAGAATCATCCTTCAGCTGCCTCCTGCTCATGCCCCACTGGGAATCAAGCCCAAAACCCGGGCATGAGCCTCACTGGCCAGGCAGGTTATTTCTTTGGAACCCACAAATAATGAGCTGAGGCTCTCTGGGAACTCCACATAGATGCTGCTCATAGATACAGAGAACAAACTGGTGGTTGCCAGAGGTGAGGGGTGCAGAAGTGTGAGAAATGGATAAGCTGTTTGTGTTTTTTGTAGTTTAAGTAAGTTGAATTTTCAAAAAATACATAAAAGATTGTTTAATCCAGGTTCCTACTCTAATCCTGTCAACTCCCTAAATTCCCATATTATAAAGTGGTGAATGAGTCTTGGAAAGATGAGCATGCTTCAGACCTATAGTTATCAAGTCAGATGTGAGAATTACACTATCCTGACATTAATGGAACCATGACCTCCAGGCTCATAGGTTGATGCTCAAACACTGAGCCACACCCGCTGGGCTCTCTCTATATACACTCTTAACTGTCTGGCCTCCTAACCATGATCTCTATCTTCTACTAATTTTTCCTAAGCTCCTGCCTGCCATTTCTAATACTTCGCTGCTGGCTTAACCATTTGCTATCATCTCCTTTTACAAGGTTCTTCAGATAACTTAAGTAGCAAGAGAAACTTCAAGGCAGACCTAATGCTATTGAGGTGCCATACTGCAGCCTTGGTAGCTTTTAAGGTTTATTCATTTGCACTGTGCTTTCCATTAACAGTGTCCCAGCCTCCAAAAAGGCACTGCAAGTAGGTCCAAAGCAAAGCTGCCTCCTTCTCCCAGCACTCCGGACACTCCTGGGCTCCCCCAAGATGATCTGTAACATATGGATTTCAATTTCGAATGACCAGCTCTGTTTAAATTCTTATTAAACACGGTTGACTTGGAAACAGCCTAGTTAGTTTAAATTACAAGTTAATTTTTGCTGAGTGCCTTTCAGATTAGTAGTTAGTAGTTAATGGGCAGGGGAAGTCAAGAAAGGTTGAAAAGATACTGAGATTTTAAAGATGTTCAGCTTCCCCCAAAGTGCTATCAGCTACTGTATCAAATGGAAAGAGTTTATATAGCAGTTGGGTCAATGTTAAAATACCTCAAGAAACCCATTTCAGATTCTACTTAAGAATCTAAAGCTAGACAATCCCATCAAGATTTCTCTGTTTTTAGGCTAAGCACTTGATTCATGTTCTCTTAAAGGAAATGGATAGTTATGAAAGGAGAAGGATCAAAGATGATGATAATGATGAAAATGATGATTATTTTACAATGTTGCCTTGAAAAAATTTTTGAAGCAAGCACAGCAGAGTCTGAGAAATATGTTTAGCATTTAAAACATATATTCAACTGAGATATCTGAAAAAGGAGATAATGAAAATGAGCATTAAAGCCTATTTTTTTTAAATTGAATTACCATGGGAGAGCTTAGGCTATCTAAAATCTTAAGTAGTGAGAAAGAGCTGGGGAAGTACTCTGGACACACATGGGAACTTCTCCCTCACTCTGCTAGCCTAAGGTTAAGTAAAGCTTGATTTGACATTTTTGTGTCCCAAGCATCCAAATTTATCTGGCCCCCGGCTGGGTCCAGGTGATATAAGTTGGATAATCCTCTGTTAGATAATTGTCTTTCTGTTGGACTCTGATTGGAGACAAACCACATTTTTCTTCCAGCATATTCCAAGTGGCACAACTCCTAGAGATGCAATGCAAGAGTGAGTGAGCATTATGTTAATTATATAAATGCACACTTTCCTTGAATGTGCATCAGGCATCATCACAAAGTCAGGCAGTGAAGTCAGGGAGAGGAAGTGAATCTACTCATACTTGCCCTTTAAAGCTTAATGAACTTTTCTTGCCATTTTCCTCACAGCTCCAGAGAAGTGGACTAATGGTGATGAGATCTATGGTCCCACTCCACGGCCTCCCAGCTAAATAAAGCTAATGAAGTAGAAACACAATAGTGATAAGGCTATTCTGAATGTTATTAGTATGCCTCCTCAGATGAAAACTGTTCAGTGTTTGTGTTTAATCCAATCTGACCTCAATCATCTTTTCTTGGCTTCCAAATACTAAATGGGTGACTTGTTATTTAGCCTTAATAAGTTTAAAAATAATCCCACTCTAAGATCCCCACAATACCTTAGGACAGTGTACAAAGGCAAAAGCAATAATGAAATATTTTTAATTTAGGAGATAAAAGGATTATATGCATGTTTCAAGACTGAATGCTGGAAAGGCTATAGAAAAAAATACTACTTTGATAGCTTTATTCTTATAAATTTTTTAAAGAATTATAGCTTACATTCAATATTTTGTATTAGTTTCAGATGTACAATGTAGTGGTTAGATAATCATATACCTTACCAAGTGTTCCCCCCAATATGTCCCAACTGGCACCATACATAGTTATTACAATATTATCCACTATATATTCCCAATTCTGTACTTACATCATGTGACTATTTTCTACCTACCAATCTATACTTCTCAATCCCTTCACCTTTTTCACCCAGCCCCCTAAAACCCCCCACCTCCACAACCATCAGTCTGTTCTCTGTATCTATGAATCTGTTTCTGTTACGTTTATTTATTTAGATTGTTCTTTAGAGTCCACATATAAGTGAATTCGTATGGCATTTGTCTTTCACTGACTGATTTATTTCACTTAGCAAAACACCTTCTAGGTCCATCCATGCTATTGCAAGTGATAAGATTTCATTCTTTTTATGGCCAAGTAATATTCCATTGAATATATGTACCATTGCTTTTTTTTTTTTTACCTACTCATCTACTAACAGGCACTTGAATTGCTTGGCTACCATAATAATATAGCAATGAACAAAGGGGTGCATATGTTCTTTTGAATGAGTGCTTTGGATTTCTTTGGATATATATTGAGAAGTGGAATTACTTGGTCATAAGGAAGTTCTGTTTTTAAATTTTTGAGGAACCCCCATAAGGTTTACCACCAAGAGTACATAAGGTTTCCCTTTTTTCCACATCCTCACCAACACTTGTTTTTTGTTGATATTTTTACAATAGTCATTCTGACGTGTGAGATGTTATCTTGTGATTATAATTTGTGTTACTCTGGTCATTAGTGATGTTGAATATCTTTTCATATGTCTATTGGCCAAATCTATGTCCTCTTTGGAGAAGGGTTTATTCAGGTCCTTTACCCATTTTTAATTGGATTTTTTGTTTTTATGGTGTTGAGTTGTATGAATTCTTTATCAGTTTTGGATATTAACCCTTTATCAGATGTATATAATTGGCGAGTATCTTTCCCTTTTCAGTAGGATGTCTTTTCATTTTGTTTATGGTTTCCTTTAGTGTACAAAAACTTATTGTAAATGTCTACACTGCCATTTCTTCAGATATAATATAAAACCAACAAATGCCTTTTGCAAAATTATGTGCATTGGCATATTAAAAATAAAAAGTTAATTCCAACTCTATGGGATTTGTCAATTGACACTGCTTTGTAATAGAGACTGTATCTTTTTTATTTCCCACCATATCTGCAAGAACCTGGAAGAGTGGTTAACACATAGTAGGTGCTCACAAATATCCAAACAGATTTCAAGAATGAAGATACTTCACTGGGCTGCCCAACTGTTACTGTTACCATGATCTGTTCACTCTTCTATATTAAAAAAATGCTTTACTTCGCTTTTTAAAAAATTATTGTAAAATTCTGTGTTGAGAAGTGCGTTTGATTCACAGCATTTGAATTATGGGTAAAGGAGCTAGGATATGGTAAATCATTTTCAAGAGCACTTCAAAATACTAGCCCTTAACTTTCAATGGGAAATTTATTGAACAACTCACAAAAATGTCTGAGAGTTATATTGTAACTCACCCAGAGAAGTACAAGGCCACATCAGCGAACGTTTGGCATTTTTATCTAGTGATATGCCAAATAGGCATCCAAAACAAAATATTTCTATCAAAATATACGGTAGTATTCTGTGAAAAACTATAACATCCATTCAGGGAATTGTACTAAATATCTAATTGTAGGGTTGGTTAAAAGAAGGAAACACTTAAAAACGAACTACCTCCAAGGAATTACACAGGGATGACAGAGCTGAAAGGCACTCGTGTTAAAACTCACCCATAGTTTTTAAATTTTCCTAATCCATTGATTATTTTTAGTAATTCAGATATTTATTTTTTTGGACTTAATAGAGAGAGACAAAGCCATATTAGACAAGAACCAGCAAAAAGCTTTGAATGTATAAATTAACGGGTGATTGTTTTTATCAATAATATCTCTGCTTACTTTGGAGATAAAGATCATACTTCTGCTGTTATATTTCTTAGTTACTTTTGAAAAAAAAATAACAAATTTCACTTAGACAATGCGCGGGATTCTACAGAGACTCCTTTGTTAATTGAGGCTTGGCTCAGAACTGCCCAAAGATAAGGGGGTTGATCTAACATTCCCAGATGAGATCTGTTATGACACTTTATAATTGCTATCTCCTTTCTTTGTGGAATTTCTCCTATTATTGCAGGAAGATATTGGACCTAAAAGCTATATCTTGGCACAAGCTCCCCAACAAGACAGAATAACTTATATATAAATAGAAATTAAAACACAAACACTTTGAGCTATAAGAGTTGTCACTGGCAACATAACGCCTGTCTAATTATTGTTGATTAGAAGGAGTGGGCATGCACAGGGCAGATTATGGAACTTTTCTATATTTGGTATATGTTTTTGGATTGTTGAAGTTAAATCTGTCAAATGGATTGGGATTGGAAGTGATTCTCTTTTTTTGCTAAGAAGTATCAGAATGGTCCAAAATAATGAAACTGGTCTTATTACTATCGAACAATCAACAAAATTAATAGAAACTCACATTTCCCCAAAAATAAATTATGTATACATATCCAAACATACATGTGCACATAAAAATATCCTCTTAAAAGGAATGCATGATCGTTCTGACCATCAAGTTTTAAAAGACGTAACTCCTGCTTTCTCTAAGTTTTCATTGATATCAGTTCAAACACTATCACTAAAATAAAACAAATAGTTTTGAACCAAGTTTCTGAATAACTGGTGAACCCACACTTTCGATGAATGGTTATGTTTTTATGCAGCATATATAGTATCCATTAAGGAGGTGGGGGGAAGGGTAGGGGAAAAGAGATATATGTACTAATCTTTGTAATACTTTATGTAATAAAAAATGGAAAAAAATAAAATAAAATACTCAGAATATCAGAATTTGAACTGATGTTTTTTGTAGGTAATTGAATGATCAGTTTTAAATATTTTATTTATTATGCTTTTGTTTTTCAAATTGTCTAGAATGCTACTTGTTTTTATCACAAAATATAAATGCTATTTTTAATGAAAACAAACAACTTTACTCTTTAAAGTATAAATTATATTGGTAGAAATATTGGTAAGAAAAAAAATGTTATGCCTGCCCTGGCCAGGAAGCCAGCTCCGTTCCCAGTAGTTGGGAATGCCGTCTTACACACCAAAGAGCCGCTGGTTCCATTCCTGCTCTGGGCACACACCTAGGTCACAGGTTGGATCTCCAATCAGGTCGGGACACTTACTGGAGGCAACTGATCGACGTTTCTCTCTCTTTCCCTTCCTCTCTCTCTAAAATCAAGTAAAAAACAAAACATGTTCTCAGATGAGGATTAAAAATTTTTTTAAATTTTGTTTTATTGCTTAAAGTATTACAAAGAGTGTTAAATAAGTCTCCATTTTTTCCCTTGACCTTTCCCGCTCCTCCCCTACCCCCCAGTGTCTTGTGTCCATTGATTATGCTTATATGCATGCATACAAGTCTTTCAGTTGATCTCTTAACTCCCCCCCCCAACCCTCCCGAGCCTTCCAGCTATAATTTGACAATCTGTTCAATGCTGTTCTGCTTCTGTATCTGTTTATGTTCATCAATTTATAATGGTCTTTATTATCCATAAATAAGTGAGATCATGTGGTATTTTTCTTTCATTGACTGGCTTATTTCACTTAGCATAATGCTCTCCAGTTCTATCCATGCTGCTGCAAATGGTAAGGATTCCTTCTTTTTTTATAGCAGCATAGTATTCCATTAAGTATCTTATACCTAATCCCAAATATCTTTTTTATACTTATCAATCTATACAGTATACATATGATTTTCATTTGGAATTTATTTTTATTGAATTGTCTTTCTAGAAAAACAAACATGCTCTTTCAAGTTTCTGAACATGTATAAAATATTGTTTGTAAATTAATTCTAAGCTAAATTTCAGTAATATCTACATGGTCATTTCATTTATTTCAAAAATAAACTTTAATCAACAATGAATAATGTGATTCAGTTATGAAGATGAATTTAAAGAATATATACTGAAGTCATTCCTGGTCATTGTTATAACCATGAAATTTTATTTCCTAAAATTTTGTTTTATAACTTATTTACAGATGAGAGACAAATCTTTAACTAAAAGAAAGGACCTATATCAAAACAAAAGTATATAAAATATTTTTTCTAACTCTAGAATATACACTTTTGTAATTTGTCTACAAACCATCTAGATTTCCAAATACCATAGCAACCATTTACAGTGAATTTTTTTGTTTGTTGTTGTTTGTTTGTTTTCTTTTTCTGCATGGTATTTAACTCTGAGTGATCACGGTCTATTGTATAAAAACACTGAAGTAGGCATGTAATGTAAGTTGTCAAGAAAAGAGACCCAGATGGTTTCTTGTTAAAATTCAGTTATTGGGAAAAGTTTATATACACAAATTCAATTTCATTCATATTATGATTATGTGATCATGTATTTAATCTTGATTTCAAAGAAATTCATGGTTCTAGACACTAAAGTCTCTGACCTTGAGTTCAGAATCCTGATGCATTTCTGAAGAGTGGAACTTTGTTGGTGATCATACCACTGATCAGAATGCTTTTGTGAGTAAAAACACTCAGTCTAATAATTTACAGTTGCTCTCTATTTTCTATCTGCTCAATATTGTATTATTCTAATTTACTTTAAACACACAACCAAAATTGCTATTGATATTTTAAAAGTGTTATTTATATGCCCACTAACGAATATAGTGATCTAAACTTGTAAGAGATTTATGACCTTATCTTAAGCAATTATTTGGTTATAAATAATACAAGACTGTCTTCTCAGATATAATTTTCAAATTACTGAATTGCTTATTGAACATCCTCATGCGTATTTACATAGATTCCTAGCCATTGAATTATAAAGTGAGAAAAAAGTTAAAATGAGGAGAATTTTAGACAGTAAATAAATCTTTTTAAGAATTCTATTAGATATCCCATATCATAAAGTAATATCAAAAGATTTAGTGGTTAATTTTCTTATAACATATAATATGCATAGTCAATAAATCATTGGAAATCAAATCCATGTGTATGGAAAAACAACTTTTGCATGAACACTTTCAGTCAAGGTTCCCCAATTCATTTTCAAAGTATCATAAAGGAAAAAAAAAAGATCAGATGTCAATTTAAAGCATATTTGCTACACAGAATAAATAAATAGGACAGATTATGGTGTATTAATTCTGAATATAAAGAAATATTAACTTAAATAAATACAGAATATAGAATCATGTTTACTTGAACACATACAATCTTAATTATGGATACTGAAAATTATTAAAGAAAAATGGTAAAAAGTTATTTTGTTATTAACTTCTTTTTAATTGTAAGGAACAAATAAAATATAAATATTAAAATGCTTGATCTTTCAAGATGCATTTCATGTCACTCAAGAGAAAATCCAGCCTGGATTGTCTGAAACACAAGAATAAAGTCCTTGACTAAAGTAGTCAAAGAGCAGCCTTGCCTCAAGGTGCCTAATTCTGTGCTAAACCCTTGTCAGTCATGTCCACTTAGTAACTTTGATCAGTGTCACCTTCAGCCTCAGGCTGATGAACTCCATGATGGCAAGATGGCGGTGGGACGCTCTAGTCTCACAGCATCACAGTACTGAGCACATTCAAAGCAAAAGTCCCAAGTTCGTTCTGTTTTGAGTAGTTTAACAAACCTGACTGAGTCCTCACTCCCAGGGACTGTGATCTGATCACTCCCAGGGACTTTGGTCCAGATCAGGCCTTTTTTCCAGGAGCAATCACAGGAGCAAGAAAGATGGGATCTGCAGCTAGACATTAGCTCAACCAAAACAATGGGGTATGTTTTATTCCCACATAACAAAACCACAAGGAAAACCTAGTAACTTCATTAATTGTTTCCTTATGGGGGGGGGGGGTACCCACTCCTCCAACACCCAGTAGCTGTAAGATTTGTTCAGTATTCTTGAGATTCAAAAGTGCCACAGATAGAAACATTTAGAAACGTGTCTCTTTTCATCACTTTTTTTTGTCATTTTGATCTCATCAGTTTAATCTTTCTCAATTTAAGAAATTGTAGTTTTTACTTTATGATTTCACTTCCATCTGCTCTCTTGTTGGTTTACAGACAGCTATCTCCATCCCTTTATCATTGTATTTACTGCAGTCATTTCTTCATCATCACTTTTGAGTTCTGAGAGAATTTCTCAGAACAAGTTTTTTCTTTTTAAATCAATTATTTGGTATTCTGTGGTATCATGAACACTGGTAACTACTTCATTTAAAAATTTAACAATTCTGTGTTTTATCTGATAGTAACCTTTTTCTTTTCATTAAGTTCATTAATTTTTCTTGGATTCGACATCCTTTTAAATCTTGTTTAAACCAAAAATAATTATGCATGTGTGTAAGGGTGTGTGTAATTTTTAAAAAATCACCCTACAGTGAAATTGACTCTCTCTTTTCCCTGTACAGTTACATGAATCTTAATACAAGGAAATGTTCTTGTTTCCACACTGAAGTCAAGATCCCCTCAAATATTCTTCCTTCTTCCTTTATATCACAACCTTCTCTAACCCGTACTCTCGGCACCATTAACAAGGTCCCCGTCACTGCAATCTTGTCTTTTCAGAATACATAGCTTTGGAGATCAGCATTTAGCACTCTGGAGACAGATCTTAACATCCCTTCAAAGTGCTGTGTGTATCAATAGTCTGTTCCTTTTCCCCCTTTGTATTAATGTTCCATAGTTTATCCATTCACTTGCTGAAGGGGAATTCCATTTGGGGGGAGTTGTTATTGGGTGGTTTTGCATAGAGCTGCTACTAACATCCATATCCAAGTTTGGGTGTGGTTGGACATAAACACAAAGGAACGGGATTGCCGACTCATTTTGGTAGCTGTGAGAAACTGCTGTGTAGTGGAAGCATGGCGTTTTCTCACCAACAAAGAAAAAAAAAGTTACATTTGCTCCATATTCTCATCAGTCCCTATGATTGTCAGTATAGTAATATTTGAACCAGTCACAAGGTGTGTAGTGGTATGTTATTGTGGGTTTGATTTGCAATTTTCTAGTGGCTAATGTTGTTATCTTTTCTTGTACCTATTTCCCATCCTTAAATATTCTTTGGTGAAGTCTCTATTCAAGTTTTAACCCATTTCTAGTTATGTATTTTCTTACTTTTGTGATTTGAGAATTGTTTACATATTCTGATAATCTAGTCCTTCATTGAATTTTAATTTGCAAATACAGACAGTCCTCGGGTTACGTCGGACTCAACATATGTCATTTCACCAACTCCCATTTATTTATTTAAAAAATTCCATCATTTTGATGTATGTACATATGTGCTTTATGTTTTTTATTATTTATTTACCAAGTAAAGATTGGGAATGATCTTTTAATTTTTTTTTTTTTACTGTTTCACTTCATCATGCTGTGTGTGTGCTCCGTGTGAGTGATGTAGGTGCTTATGTAAGTGGGTTCTGACTTACAGCAAAAATCACGTTATCTCACACCGTAGGAACGGATGTCTGACGTAACCTGAAGACCTACATATGCTACCCAAGTGGGTAGCTTGTCTCTTCATTTCCTTAATAGTGTCTTTCACAGAGCAAAAGCTTTTAATTCTGATCTTTAATATTGTTTTCTTTTATAAATTATGCTTTTGGTGTCATGCCTAACACAAGATTTTGTCATATATATCCTTTAAATATTTTAGTTTTATGTTTTCCATTTATAGCTGTGATCGATTTTTAGTAACTTTTTTGTATAAGGTGAGATCTTTAGGGTCGGGTTTTTATTTTCTTTTTCTTTCTTTTTTATTTTACATGTAGGTGACCAATTACTTCAACACCATCTCTTCTTTAACCATTGGGTTTCTTTTGCAATTCTGTCAATGACCAAATGGCCACATTTGTGTGAATGTATGTCTAGACTCTCAATCCTGTTCTATTCATCTATGAGCTTCACCAAAATCACACTCTCATAATTATCATCGCTTTGTAGTAATTCTTAAAATTTAGGAATGTGATTCCTCTGACTTTATTACTTTAAAATATTGTTTTACCCATTCTCATTTTTTTTCTGTCCTTACATGTACCTTCAGTATGTCTACATCTGCAAAACTCCTGTTGGGTGTTTTTTTTAATGGATTTGCACTTAATCAATTAATACCTTTTTCCTGTTGAGTTTTTCATTCTGAGAAAATACATGTCTCTCTGTTTACTTAGATCTTCTTTTAGGTCATTTCTCAACATTTCACAGTCTTTATAGAAGAGATCCTAAAATTTTAGTAAATTTTATACTTATTTCATCCTTGTTGGGTCTATTGTAAACAGTATTGTATTTTTAAATATATTTTTATTGATATCAGAGAGGAAGGTATATATATATATATATATATATATATATATATATATGTATGTATATATATATATATACACACACACACATATATCAGTGATGAGAGACCATCGTTGATTGGCTGCCTCCTGCATACCCCTCATTGAGGATCCCAGCTCACAACCCAACCGTATGTCCTGACTGGGAATTGAACCGCGACCTCCTGGTTCACAGGTCGAAGCTCAACTACTGAGCCATGCCAGCCAGACCATAGTACTGTATTTTTAACTGGTGTTTTCGTTTTATGTTACTATTATATGGAAATATGGTCATGTTAACCTATATCCTATAACACTGTTAAACTCATGTATTTGTTCTTACAGTTTTACTTTTTGTTTTAGATTCCTTGGGATATTCTATACATGTATTGTGTGTGAATAGGTAGTTTTATTTCTTCCTGTCCAGTTCATAGACCTTTAAAAACATCTTTCCTCATTGCACTTATTAAAACTTCCAGTATAGGAGTGTCGAGAATGGATATTCTTGCCTTATTTTCGATTTTAGGGGAAAAAAAACTTCACAAATGTGTTTTTACCAGATTTCATTCCCACCAGTTTTTGTATCTCCATTTCCTTTGGAGGGGTTTAGAGAGTAATGATTGTTTTGACATTCCACATAAACCCCCTTCCTTTAGAAAACGGAATAGACTTATCTCTTGTAATTAAAACAAAGATTACTACAAGAGATCATGTGGGCCCATGATAGAAACATTTAGTTCCAGATAAATGCTAAACGGGAAAATACATGGTTTCCTTTGGAAAGTTAGCAGACGCAAGTTAGCAAAGGTTAGTCTCAATTATCTAAGATGCGTAATGTACATGAACAGCAAATGTTTAGTCCTAGTAATCAAACCAAGACAACCAATAAAAACCACCAGGAAAAAACTATGTATGCCAATTTTGGCCCATATAAATTATTATAAGATTATATTGGATTGCATAAGGAAAGCTACATCTGAGAAATACTTTTAATACCTGATCAGATATAGGAATTGAGAGTGATAATTATAGTATTTTGTATTAATATTTAGATTGAGAATATCTCATTAATTATCTGGTGATAAAATAATTTTCCTATTAAAGAGTTTATATTTAGAAAGAAAAAATAAGTATAACTTCTACACACAGATTAAAAAAACTTTATTTTTCCTTTTAATTTGGTTGTACGTGGATTTTTTTACTTTACAAACTCAAGTAAATAAATGGGTTTTATAATTAGAACAGAGGCCCAGTGCACGAAATTCGTGCAAAATGGTGTCCCTAGGCATGGTGGGCAATAATAGTCGGTCAGGGCCAGGATGGTCAGGGCCCGAGGGCCCTGGTAGGGTCAGGAGAGGAAGTGACGGTTGCGGATCGCGTGCAGAAGGAACAGATGCCAGATACCAATGCTGCCTTCAGTGCCCCACCGTTCCCACCTCCCCTTTCCCTCAGTGCTGCACCACTACCAGGAGCCTGCTGGCCAGGGAGGGCCGGGAAGGGGTCAGGGGAGGTTTTGATCCCCAATTTGAAACATGCAGGAGGCAGCCAATCAATGATTCTCTGTCATCATTAATGTTTCTATCTCTATTTTCCTTTCTGAAATCAATCAAATATATATTTTTAAAACTCAAGGTTTTTAGAGGAAGAAAGGGTATGGCAAGAGTGCTATTGATGGGTGCATTTGAGATCTTGCTCACATTTCAAATAGGATAACATAAGGTGGTCCTCAGGGGATGACAGGTGAGGAGGGGCAGTGGGTGCAGCAGGGCACTGTGGGCTGAGGAAGGGCTGGAATGACTGGAATGTCTGTGACAGTGACACCGAGGGTGTGTTAGGGCCAGTGCTGGGATCATTCATCCCCAAGAGGTTTCAATTCTGGATGGGAGGAGAATCACGGAGATTAGCAGGCCTTTTTTAGCCTAGAAGGTGAGGTGGGCGGCAGGAGCGGGTTTCCCTGCTTCCCTACAAATATAAACATACAGTGTAACTAATGGCACATGGACGTCAGTCAGTGGCCAAATCAATGCCCAGCCAGCCCTGGTGGCTGTGTCCTGTCACTCTGGCTGTGCTGTGGCCAAGGCGCTATTGGCCGAGGAGGCCGAAGCTATGAGTCCAGGGGCGGGCAGAAAGCCAGAAGCTGGAAGTCTGAGCTAAGGGGGCTCAGCAGCACTACATCTGCCATGGAGCTGGACAGGGAGCAGCTGTAGGTGCAACGAGCTTTGTAGTTGGAGGGGCTGCACTTCCTGCACTTCATTGGTGAGTTCATGGGAGCCCCCAGCGGGCCAGCTGTGCTGGGGGCCTGGGGAGGCCTTTCCCTCCTGGAGCTGTTCTTCCCAGGAGGGCAGCATGGGCCAGATATTTTTTCCCAATTTTTTTATTATTATTATTGGAAAGCAAGCTCTAGGCTTGCATAAACAAGTAGCCATTGCTAACCAAGGAGACATCAGACAAAACGGTTCTTCAAAGTAGCCTCACAAAGTAGCAGCCACACAAACACAGGAGCCATTACATAAAGTAGTCCGACCTAGCAGCCCCGCCCCAGCTGGTCAACAACACCTCTTTATACTAACTCAGACAAAAGAGGCATCTTGCCAAATAGTGACATCAATATTTGGGTTAAGAAAAGTATGCCTGCACAGTGCATATAGTACAATGGCTGTCTCCTTGCCTTTGCACCTGCATATGCCAACTTGGCCTTGAACATCTGGTGTCCTCTGGACAAGACCTTCACTCTCAGAATGGCCTTGAGCATCCAGCGTATTCTGATTAGGGTTCCCACAATCACTGTATAATTCATGGTTGACAATGCCATGGGCCATTATTAGTTTTTGTTATTTTTCTACCTTATTTATTTATGTATTTATTTATTTAATTGATTTCAGAGAGGAGGTAAGGGGGAAAGGGGAAGCAGTGAAGGAAGGAGGGAGAGAGAGAGTCAGAGAGAGAGAAAGAGATATCAATTTGTTGTTCCATATATTTTTGCATTCATTGGTTGATTCTTGTATGTGTCCTGGCTAAGGATTGAATTAGAAACCTTGACATATCAGAATGATGCTCTAACCAACCTGGCCAAGGCTGTATAATTATTTTGCTTCAACCAAAGGCCCGGTGCACAAAAATTTGTGTACCCAGGGGGTGGGGAGTGGTCACTCAGCCTAGTCTGTGCCTTCTCGCAGTCTGGGACCCCTCCGGGAATGTCCACCTGCTGGCCATCTCAGAGGATGTCCACTTGCTAGCAGGGAGCAGGTCTAAGCTGCAGTTGGACATCCTTAGCACTGCTGAGGAGGCAGGAGAGGCTCCCACCACCACCGCTGTACTGTCAGCCATCAGCCTGGCTTGTGGCTGAGCAGAGCTCCCCCTGTGGGAGTACAGTGACCACCAGGGGCAGTTCCTTCATTGAGCGTCTGCCCCCTGGTGGTCATTGTGTGTAATAGTGACCAGTCATTCCCAGTTGTTCTGCTGTTAGGGTAAATTTGCATATTACCCTTTTATTATATAGGATAGAGGCCTAGGGCATGGATGGGGGTCGACTGGTTCTCCCTGAAGGGTGTCCCGGATCAGGGTGGGGTTCCTGTTGGGGTGCCTGGCCAGCCTGGGTGAGGGGCTAAGGGTCGTTTTCAGACTGGCCATACCCCCTTCAGGGTGGGGGGTCTCACTGGGGTGCCTGGCTGGCCTGGGTGAGTGGCTGATGGCTATTTGCAGGCTGGCCACAGTCCTTTCAGGGTGGGGGTCTCCCCTTGGGTGCCTGGCCAGCCTGGGTGAGGGGTTGTTTGCAGGCTGGCCACAGTCCCTTCAGGTGGGGGGGTCCTGATGGGGTGCCTGGCAAGCCTGGGTGAGGGGCTGATGGCTGTTTGCAGGCTGGCCACAGCCCCTTCAGGTTGTGTGGGGGGATCCTGCCAGAGTGCCTGGCCAGCCTGGGTGAGGGGCTGATGGCTGTTTGCAGGCTGGCCACGGCCCCCAGTGACCCAAGCTCCCAGTGTGGCTGGCTGGAAGCAGGTATCTGTGGTTTATTTATCTTCTATAATTGAAACTTTGTTGCCTTGAGTGAAGGCCACAGCTGGCCTAGGCAGATGGGAAGCTTGGCTTCCTCCATTGCCGGGGCAACCAAGCCTCCTACATGTTCCAGCTCTGTGGCTTCTATAATTGAAACTTTGTTGCCTTGAGCAAAGGCCACAGCTGGCCAAGGCAGGTGGGAAGCTTAGCTTCTTTCATCATCGGGGCAACCAAGCCTCCTGTTTGCACTAGAGTCCATGGCTGCTGGCGGGCATCTTAGTTGGGTTAATTTGCATATAGTTGCTCTGATTGGCTGGTAGGCATGGCTTGGGATGTAGTGGAGTGATGCAATTAGCATATTGCTCTTTTATTAGATTAGATGGTCAGCTTATCACTAGTCAATTAATTTTTACAGAGCTCATAAAACAATGAGAAAGATATACTCATGAGAATTTTTTTTTATTACATAAAGTTTTACAAAGATTAGTACATATATCTCTTTTTCCCCCTGCCCTTCCCCCAGACTCCCCTACCCCCCTGTCACCTGAACCACAGAAAAATTCTTCATATACATATTTTATATATTAATCTTCATATTATACACATATATTTTAAAATATATGTTTCTTGAAAGAAAAATGATAAATATCAATAGTTTGTAACAGCCATTTGTTAAATACATAAATTTGGTTATTGTATTCTCTTTACTTTTGTGTAAATTTGATAATTTTCAAAATAAATAAAAATATACTCATTTTCATGAAATCCCATGATTATAAAAACAATTTTATAAATATCATATCACTAGACATTTTAAAATTCCAATATCCTTGTGTAAGTTAAATAATAAAATGTTCCCTAAAAATAGTTAAGACCTCATTGAAACCAAAATTGAAATTTAGAAACATACATGCAGCCTGAAAGATTTGGCTTGGAAATGAAACAGATGGAAAATCATCCACCAGAAGAATAAGTGAAAATAAGATGGGTATAAAACAAAAAGAAGGAAGTATTCAAATAGTGAACAAATTTATTTAAATAATATGTAGTATTTTAAAATCAAATGCTTTATTTTTCTATTGTATTCACTTACCTTATAAAAGTGTTTGTGTATGACTTGGAAGACCTAAATTAATTGACATAAAATAACTAGATTCTATTTGTCAGTCATAAAAAGTACTAATTACTGAACAATCTACTGATGGTACTATTTGTTAAATATGACTTTCAATCCACTGTTTTATTGGCATAATCAGTGTAATAGCCAATTTGTAAGAGGATCTGATGTACTAATTTTGGATCAACTGCCACATAGCCTATCTAATAAGAACATGTAGACTATTATCTATGCTTAGAGTCACTGTCTAATAATAATGATAGCTAAAATGTATACTTGGTTTGATTAAAAAGTCTACTACATGAGAGGGGCTGGAATTCCATTTGAACCTCACCACAAATTATAACATAAGGACTACCATTATCTTTTATTTCATAAATGAGCAAACCAAGGTTTAGCTATCTTGTGTTCCATGTAGTTTTAGCTTACCTGTGTTCAAATATAAAAATCAAAGTAAAAAAGACTGACAAAGGAATGTAATGATAGTGTAACACTTGCTAGTAAAGATAGCCCATTCTCTCATTCCTAAATTTTACTGTAAACTTTTCTTTCAATGTGTTTTTATTGATTTCATGAGCTGGGAGGAAGAGAGAGGAAGAGAGGTAGAAACATCCATGAGAGAGAAACATCAACAATGATCCCCTGTATCCTGCATATCCCCAACTGGGCATGGATCCCACAACCTGAGCATGTGCCATGACTGGGAATCAAACAAGCAACCTTTGGTGCATGGATTGATGCTTAACCACTGAGCAACACCAGTCAGAGATTTACTGTAATATTTGAAAATTATTAGTAAAAATCAAAACCTAAGCAAGTTATACATTTAGGACTTTCTCCTCATGTAGGAATAAAGATTATTAGAGATATGCCTAGAACCAAATGCAAATACCACGCAGAGTGGGTTAGTTATATCATTGGGATTTCCCTAAAACTTATCACCTCAAAATCTTAAATTAAGAGTAAGTGTATACCCAAGAAATATACAACTCTAAAGGAATATCTTAATGCAAGTTAGGAGAATTATAAAACTAACTAGAGGTCTTGTGCACTGGGGGTGGGGGGTCCTTCAGACTGGCCTGACCCTCTCGCAGATGGGCCTGCACCCCCTCTCCTTACCGCCCGCCTGTTCACTGCTCCTTAGCACTGCTGTGGAGGTGGGAGAGGCTCCCGCCACTGCCACTGTGCTCACCAGCCATGAGTCTGGCTTCTGGCTGAGTGACACCCCTGTAGGAGTGCACTGACCACCAGGGGACAGCTCCTGCATTGAGTGCCTTCCCCATGGTAATCAATGCAAATCATAGTGACCATCGTTCTGCTGTTGTCCCACTTTCGGTCAATTTACATATTAGGCTTTTATTATATTTGATTATCTGGATATGGAAAATGGAAGAGAATGGGATGAGTGTGAACTGGTGAACAGATAAGTATAAAAGAATGGATGAAGGATAGCTAACTAAGCAGAAAAGGGACAGTGTACTTTGATTATGGGTTAGATCTGGAAAATGCTTAGGTCTTTCATTATGCAAGAAACAGATTATTCCCATTTATTTTATATTTTAAATGAAAGAACAGACACATTCTAATTTTGATCTACTGTAAAACCTACCTTCATTCAAAGCCTACTTTGATCTAAGAAATTCTATGTGCTAAGCTACATCAAATTGCTTAGAGCATACCATACCTAGTACTCTAAACACACATTTTCTAAAATTCTAATTAAGGGAATAATTCCAAAGAAAAAATCAATGACATAAATAAATGGCTTAAGAACAGCAAAAATAATAATGATTTGCATTGTATAAATATCACCTTTCTTATTAAAATGTTTTCATTTTCATGATTTCATTTCCAGTGATTACATGTTAGTTCAGCAGTGGTCACATAGGATTCATATAAACATACAACAGTAACCACACTCAAATATAAGTTCTTTGACACCCAAAAATGTGTATTTTGGTTGTTTTAGGTTCATAAATGTTTATGATGTGTCCTATTGATGAGTTAACTCTTTTGTGCTTTTGAGCAGCTCTCTTTATCCTTGGTAATATGCTTTGTTTCAAAATGTACTTTGTGTAGTGTCCCAATTTTTTAAAAGACTGTTAGTATTGTATACCCTTTTTCATAATATTACTTTTAATCCATTCAGGTCTTCATTTAAAGAGTGCTTCTTCTAGCATATAGTTAGCATATAGTTGTCTTGCTTTTTATCAACTCTCAGAACTGTGACATGCAATTTTAATTCACTTTCATACTTAATGTCATTATTGATATATTATCTAATAAAAGCAAAATATTGAAATTGATCGTTTCTTCGGGATGCATAAGCCACACCGACCAGCCAATCAGAGCGGCTGTATGCAAATTAACTCAGCCAAAATGGAGGCCGGCACTCATGGAGCTGAGTAAACAGGCAGCTTCCATTGCAGCAGGAGTGAAACTGTTTGCGAGCCGCTGGGTTTCTCCCGGCTTCAGGCAACAACATATTTGCAACATTGTATCAATTATAGAAGCCTCAGCGTTAAAGCAAACAGCAGTCCTGCTTGCGAAAACTAAGGCAACATTGTCTCAATTATAGAAGCCAAGCAGACAGGAGGCTTTGTTACCTTCATTACCTGCCTAGGCCTCAGCTTAAAGGAACAGTGTATCAATTATAGAAGATAAATAAACCTCAGAAACCTGCTTCCAGCCAGCCTTGCTGGGAAATTGGGTCAATGGGAGCTGTGGGCAGCCTGAAAGCCAGAAAACGTCCCTCAGCCCGTCACCCAGTCTGTCCACACCCCAATGGGGCTTGGCCAGCCTGCAGACAGCCATCAGCCCCTCACCCAGGCTGGCCAGGTACCCAAAAACCTGAAGGGACCCAAAACCTGAAGGGACTGTGGGCAACCTGAAAGCCTGGAAACGGCCCTCACCCCCTCACTCAGGCTGGCCCCACCCCCATGGGGTCATCAGGGTTCCCACTGGGGGGCTTGGCCAGCCTGCAAACAGCCATCAGCCCCTCACCCAGGCTGACCAGGCACACCAGCAGGTGGACATTCCGCGAGGGGTCCCAAACTGTGAGAGGGCACAGGCCAGGCTGAGGGACCTCCTGAGTGCACACATTTTTGTGCACCGAGCCCCTAGTATTGATATATTTTAGTTTCTTTCTATTATCTCATTTCATGTTTCTTATTTGTCCCAATTGCTTCTTGATTCCCCTTTCTATCTTCTTTTAGATTATTGTTATGATTCCATCAAATCTCCTTTGTTAATCAGCTATAATTCTATCTTTTTTTACTGGTTGTTTGTTTTGTTATTGATTATCATCGGTGTATAGTTTTCACTTATTACTGTCTATTTTTAAGTAAAATGTCACTTCACAAATAGTATAAGAAACTAATAATAGTACACTACCATTTCTCTTCTTACAAGCTTTATGCTCTAATTGTCATTCATTATTTGACATACAGAGATATATAATAAAGCTTCAATATGCTTCTATTATTTTGTGTGAAAATGATTATATCTTAAAGAAATGTAAATTTTTTAAACATGGCTCCATTGTGGTTTTGCAATACAAAACAGTGGGAGAAGAAATAAATCTAGCCACCCACAGGTGTGTCATGTTTGACTGACCAAGCATGTAGTAAGTATCAAAGAAACTCAGATAACATCCAATTATTAAAATATAACTATTAGTCTTTATCTTCCTAAAAGCAGAATTTCCTACATATTAATGTTAATAATAAACTTTATATTTCCATTTGTTTTCAATTTTTAATAACTTGATCTCAATTTTTATGCTTTTATTTTAAAGTTGTCAAATATTTTACACTTTCAGATTTAATATTCAATTTTATCCAATAGCTTTCCCAGTGTTGACAGGTGCATAAACCAGAAAAAAGAATACTTATTCCATACGCTCTAATTTTAATTATCTTAATGGTTTGGATTTTACAGCTTTTCCATTCATTTATTTTAATGTTTCCTATCAGATTTCCAACAACACTGAAATAAATCATTAACAATCCAGATCAAGACCATAATATGGGATAAACTTAATTTCAAAAAACTATGACTAAGATTTGCTGTCAGCTTTCCAGATATTCTTTTCTTTTCTTTTCCTTTCCCTTTCTTTCTTTCTTTCTTTCTTTCTTTCTTTCTTTCTTTCTTTCATTCTTTCTTTCTTTCTTTCTTTCTTTCTTTCTTTCTTTCTTTCTTTCTTTCTTTCTTTCTTTCTCTTTCTTTCTTTCTTCCTTCCTTCCTTCCTTCCTTCCTTCCTTCCTTCCTTCCTTCCTTCCTTCTTTCTTTCTTTCTTTCTTTCTTTCTTTCTTTCTTTCTTTCTTTCTTTCTTTCTTAAGGCTACCTTAGAATACAGATTTTAACTCAAGGAAAGTGAAGTCTCAATTGAAGTTACATTTTATAGCTCCGAGGAGATCAGGAAAGCTTCAGGTTTCATAAGAAAAATACCTCCTAGAAAATATAAAGATTTATTTAAGGATCTCGGTAAATTAAGATGGTCAAATTATTCTTTATAGTTACAAGCCAAATTCTCTATTAGAAAATGTCACAAAGTTGAACTACAGATATCACATATGAGCAGCAAATTTGGAATATCAACGGAAACCTGACCCACAGAGACCTATGGAGATAATTATGAAAAGTGTTTTTAAGGGCAAGACAGATGGGCAGCCAATAATATAGAGGACATTTTACACAATCAAAATTGTCAAGAAGAGACAAGAGAGCAAGGCAGCAATACCAATGCAAACACAGTCCTTGACCAGCTTCTGGACCTGAGCCCGTTCTTGACTGAAGGAGAGGAGAATCCACGGAAGTTCAACATCCCTAATCATCAGGGAAGTGCAGATTAAAACCACAATGAGATATCACCTCACACCTGTCAGAATGGCTAACATCAATAAGTCGACAAACAACAAGTGCTAGTGAGGATGTGGAGAAAAGGGAACCCTTAGGCCCTGCTGGTAGGAATGCAGACTGGTGCAGCCACTGTGGAGAACAATATGGAGTTACCTCACAACATTAAAAATGGAACTGATTTATTAATCAGCCATACCACTCTGTGAATTTAACCAAAGAAACCGAAAACACTCATTTGAAAGAACATATGCACCCCTATGTTTACTGCAGTGTTATTTACAATAGCCAAGATTTGGAAGCAGCTCAAGTGCCCATCAGTAGGTAAGTGGATAAAAAAAGACATGGTACATTTACACATTAGAATACTACTCAGCCGTAAAAAGAAAAATATTTCCTTTTGAGACAGCATGAATGGACCTGGAGAGTATTATGCTAAGTGAAATAAGCTAGTCAGAGAAAAACATGTACCCACTCATGTGGAATCTAATGAACTAAATGAACTAATAAACAAAACAAAGACAGGCTCATAGATAGAGAACCGACTGACAACTGTTGGGGGAGAGAGGCTGGGAACTGGAGTTGGGGGGATTAAGCAAAACAAATTAAAAGAAGAGAAAAAAAACTCATGGAAATGGACAATAGCGCAGCACTTGCCTGAGGAGAGGGTGGAGATGAAGGGAGGGGAGGAGGGGATGGTATAGGGGTGAAAAACAGTAATGGAAGGACACTTGACTTTGATTGGTGAACACACAATACAGTGTACAGATGATGTGTGTGGAATTGTGCACCTGAAACCTTCATAATATTATTAACCAGTGTCAACCCAACAAATTCAATAAAAGGACAAACTCAGCAGGTGTATATGATAGAGATTCCCAATTCTTTTCCCAAAAAGTTCCTATGGTCATTTACTTGGTTAAATAAATATACACTCAGTAAAGGGAATATGCAGACATTTTGAGAGAGTGTATGCATACCTTAATTCAAGAAAACTCAGCAAGGCCATCCTAGTTCCTAGCCAGCCTGGGAAATCATCTTATAACTGCCTCTTTCAATTACTGCACAGTTCAATTCCCTCTGCCCAGATCTACCCTATCTATTACAGCTATTTCTGTAGGCACTTCCCAGCAAACTGCCTGCATGCAAGTCTGAATCTCAGAGTCTCTTTCCTAAGGAACTCCACTCAACACAAAATTTAAAGTTGAGTATTATCTGAGGAAATTCACTAAAATACAAAATAACTCTCATTTCTATTTATCAGATTGGTACGGTTGAAAGATTAATACCATCTAGTATTATTAAGGATGTGCAAACAGTCATTCAGAAACTGCAAAGGAGAGCTTAAATTAATACTGAATTTCTAGGGGGCTATTTAGAAAACTATATCTATTTCAAGTTTTACATGCATTGAATTCAGCAATGCTTCTTTTAGGTACACAGAAAATTGTGAATAAAAGTGTAGATATTCTGTAAGTTTTCCATTTCCTCATTGTTCATAATACTGGATTAGAATTCTATAAGAAAATAATTATTGTCATACTTATATGCTTATATAATGTACTGAGGACTACACAGTTACATTATGTATGTATATTTAAATGTTTATTTAAGTAGCATAAACATCTTAAGTAATAGGTTGTATATATTTGGGTATATTATGAACCCAGATGTAACACAAAAACAATCATATTATATGGGCCCTTGCTGGGTAGTTCAGTTGGTTAAAGCATCATCCCCATATGCCAAGGTTGTGGGTTCGAACCTCCATCAGGGCACATATAAGCATCAACCAATGAATGCATAAATAAGTGGAACATCAAATTGATGTTTCTTTTTCTCTCTATCCCTTCCTCTCTCTAAAAACATCAATAAATAATAAATGTAAAAAGCAATCATCTTTTATGTATATTACCCTATATACATAGGGTAATAGTAAAATTAACCGTTTCTCTGAGACGGGTAAGCCACGCCCACCAGCCAATCAGAGCGGCTGAATGCAAATTAGCCCAGCCAACATGGAGGCCGCCACTCCCGGACCTGAGTAAACAGCTGTTTCCATTGCGGCAGGAGCGAAAGTGAAGCTGCGCCCGGTCAGCTCAGCTCCAATTAAACTGCCTCTAGCGAAACACACCTTTGAAACAATATAACAATCATAGAATCCCCGGGAGCTGAAGGAAAGAGCAGCCCCGGCCTAACCAGTAAAAGTAACAATTGTTTCATTATAGACGCTGTGAGGTGAAGCAGAAAGGAGGCTTCCTTAGTAGTTAGAAGGCCGCCTTAAAGAAATAGTGTATCAATTATAGAAGATAAACAAATGCCAGGCCTTAAAGGAACAGCATCAATTATAGGAGATAAACTGCAGGAACCTGCGTTCAGCCAGCCTTGCTGGGACATTGGGTCAATGGGAGCTGTGGGCAGCTTTAAAGCCCATCACCCAAGCTGGTCAGGCATGCCTGCAGGTGGACATCCCCCGAGGGGTCCCAGACTGCGAGAGGGCACAGGCTGAGGGACCTCCCGAGTGCACAGAGCGGCTGCAGGGTGGGACAGCGCAGGACCCAGGACCCGTGAGTGGGAAAGAGGCGGGAGGGTTGGAGGGGCACCGGGAAGTGGTTAAGAGGCGGCAGGGGGTCGGCGTCCTGCTTGGCAGCTGTCCAGGCCCTTGGAGGGGCATCAGGGAGCGGGTAAGAGGTGGCAGGGGGTCAGTGGCCTGCTTGGCAGCTGTCCAGGCCCTTGGAGGGGCATCGGGGAGCGGGTGAGAGGTGGCAGGGGGTTGGTGGCCTGCTTGGCAGCTGTCCAGGCCCTTGGAGGGGCATCGGGGAGTGGGTAAGAGGTGGCAGGGGGTTGGTGGCCTGCTTGGCAGCTGTCCAGGCCCTTGG
>PVJC01023172.1:0-26611 GCA_004026665.1 Murina feae
ATCCATGCATCTGTTAATTTCCCTCTTAAAATCAGTTGAGGTAACGATGATCTAACTGATTTGGCTTGTTTTCTTCTAATGGATACTATATATACTGCATTTGCATTAGGTTATTACTTTGTCCATTTGGATTCTAGGGGAGAAAAAGCAGCTAACTTCTATGACTAAATAGAATTCTTAGTATTAATGAAATCTTTCCCTCACTTTTTTATTTTCTTAACTATATTTTTACTTATTTTTTATATAAAAATTTGTGAACCACTTTATCAAGGTGTGGGTGACATGTAAAAATCTCTACATACTTAATGTATACAACCTGATGAGTTTGCATATACATTTACACTCATAAAAACATCATCACAATATATGCCACAAACAATTAAGTCTGTTTTAATCTCTAGTAATCAGCTGATTTTTAAATCATTTTAATATAGACAATATAGAGAGTAATAGCCACAATTAACAATCATTGCATTCTTATTATACACTAATCATTGTCAAACACTATTTTTATGCATTAGGTCATTGTCACAACACTGTTAACATAAGGTGACAATTGTTATGCTCAATTTACAGAAATGAAAAATGAAGTTTTGTCATTTAACTAGTAAAAGTGAAGGGAGCATTTGAATCCAGGTTTTCCTGGCTTGAGAATAAAAGTGCTTAACTTTAGGTGGAACTGGATCTCTTAGCACTTAGTTCAGTATTTTTTATTTATTTTTACTTGTATATTACCTTTGCAATACCACTGTCATTTCATCTCTCAGACCAGCCATCAGTAATTAGAGCATCTCTTTGGTTTTCTGTAAAGCATGCTCCCTTCTTTCCTGAAAAGTCATTCACAATCATTGGGTTCTTTCAGTAAATTTTTATTGCTTTCTTTTAAGTGATGTAAAGAAGTAGATATAAAATAGTGATGTTCATTTTATGTGTTCTGTTTTTCTGTTATATAAAATGCCAGATAAATCTTAGAATGGGCAAAAATTTTAAATATTCCTGTATAGTAGTAGAATTTTAAAATGGGCTCTCTCCTTCCCCTATCTGTCTTCTTTCTCAGAAACCCAAGGCATAAGTTTAAATGTCGGGCAATATGTCATTGGAACTAAAATCCTTTCAATGGCTCTAGGAGATAATGACAGCTTAATCATTCAATCTCTTCCCAAGAAAGAGACCTCAAGTGGTTCTCAGAAACCTGGGTCCCAGAATTGCTATCTGATATGTTCTGTAACTATACAGTGAATTGTTGCAATCCATAGTTAAATTGTCCTCTTTTAAAGTAAAGGAGATTGTACACCTGAGAAAAAGAGAGATTTCTGTTTTATTTTAAATTATGTAATAAGACCATAACTTTATAAAGAATACACCTCAAGAGAAAAAAAGTCTATATAGGCTCTCAGTAAATTTATTACTTCCCAGTGTCTGTCTGTAGAAAGTCAGCTGAGAACACTTAACTTATCATTGAGACAAGATATTTTTCAAATGAGAAAGATGAATGTTTTGATAAAGTTTGATGATTAATATTAAAGTTATCCAAAGAGTATCTACACTAATAATAGACAAATATGTAAATTGACTGTACCTTCATGACGCCTCACAGCCAATCAGGAGTGAGTATGCAAATTAACCCAAGAACGTGGGCCTGTGGGCATCATGGGAAGGTGGAAAGGTGGCTCAGGGTCAGAGCAAAGGCAGAAAAGTGGCTCTGGGCTGTAGTGAATTTGCTGCCTGGCAGGTCAGGGGAAGGAAGGCCCATTCTTGCACCAATCTTTGTGTGTCAGACTTCTAGTATAAAATAAGGGGAATTTTAAACAATTCTATATTATAAAATTATAATATGCAAATTTACTTGACAGTGGAATGACTGCTTGCTATGACATGCACTGACCACTAGGGGCCAGACACTCAATGCAGGAGCTGCCCCCTGGTGGTCAGTGCCCTCCAACAGGGGGAGCGTCCCTCAGTCAGAAGTCAGGCTCATGGCTGGCAAGCGTAGCAGTGGTGACAGGAGCTGCTCCTGCCTCTGCTGCAGGTGGGCGATAAGGAGCAAGGGGTCCTGGACTGTGACGGCCGTGGACTGCAAGAGAGATGTCTAACTGCCAGCTTAGACCTGATCCCCAGTGGGTCAGACCTAAGCCGGCAGGCGTACATCCCCCCAAGAGGTCCGAGACTGCCAGAGGGCCCAGGCCAGACTGATGAGCCCCCTTCCTCACTGCACAAATCTTGTAATTTATAAAAATGTCTGGAAGACAGTGAATAGATTGGAACATAAAGCAAAGTGGCATCAAATGACTGATAAAATTCAAAACTATATTGTATAGATTACTATAAGGCGTGGGCATAGCTCTGTTCAGGTTACTGAGACCATCACATATTATTAAAGTAGGATAAAAGAAGGAACTAGGCAATGCAAATCCCAGCGGTCCTATCTATTTACTAAATGATCTTGGACAAATCCTTTATCATTCTTAGCCTTACTTTTCTGTTATGAGGATTGTATTAGAAAACATGAAAGTGTTTAGCAGAATCCTGGGCTTGTTGTATGTGCTCACTCAGTTTCTTTTTTCTCTCTTTCAGTTTTTTTATCCTCTCTATTTCAACATGTATAATAATAGGCTAATGAATCTTGAGGGGCAATGTTTGTTGATGCATTTACTTAGTTGTATTGACCAAAAACACACAAAAGGGGAGAAAAAGAAAATAAGACTTCATTAATTAGGAGTTAATTAGAATGAAAAGGTTATCATCCTTAATTAGCTAAAAGTCTGAAATTTAGCTCATTTACAAACAAATGTGAATTTATTTCCTTTAGGACCATAAAGTAAAACAAACTAATTATTAAATAAATGTTGCTAAATAATAGTTCTGACAGATCTACTTTAATGAACAGATAAGAGTCACATAATTAGCACACTATGGAGTGCAAATGGCCTGGTAGAATGCTTAAACGAAGTGTGCTTTCTTAAATAAATTAAACATTTTCTCCATATGGCCTCATTCACCCCTACTGAAGCTCTTAATTTGTATTTTCATTATCTAATTATATAAAAATAATTCTGTCTATCTATTACCTATCATCTATCTATCTATTTATCTATCACCTCTCTACCTATCTATTTAATACAAATGCAGGCCACAAAATTCACAATGAAATTCAGAACAAATTTAATTAAAAATTAATAAAATATGGCTATCAATGACTTTGGTAGCAAAATGAAATGGATGTGGAAACTGAAATATCAGAGTAATCTTATTTTAATTTTAGCAGCTCAAATATAATAATTTTGAGATTATTTATAATATAGGAAATGACCAACATTTTCAATTATCTGAGGTTGGGGAATGCAGTTTCTCAGGCTACTTAGTTATAATACAAGTTAAGTCTGTCATGAGTTCAGGAGTCTGAATATTTTATAGGAACAATTAGATATTTTTTATTAAGATAATTTGGAGAAATATTTATACACATTATCATCATCCAAAGGTTACTATCAAATTTGGCAGCTTAGCTATGTCCATACTGCATAAATGATTGGACAGCATACTTCTAAGTGTTTTACAAGGGAGAAAAAACATGTCAATATACAAACCCCTATGTTAAATGTTTTAAAATGTAAAATGAAGGATAAAATTTATTATAATTCAAAATAAAAATATTTATAGCCTTCCATTCATATACAAATTAATTCATTCACCTTTTTCACTCATTGAGCACCTATACCATTTTGTACATTTTAAAGACATCAGATGCAAAAATCGAGGGTCACTGTCATTAAAGAACTTCTAGCAAATGTAGGTTTCTTTCCTAGTGATGAATTCATATATAAGAAAATGTGATAAGAGCTACTCAGACTACTTAAAATCTGCTATTGTCAGATTACTACAGGAAGAGTAAAAGTTTCTGTTTTGACCTGGCTGGAAGGTGGCGGCTGCAAAGGGCTTCTTGGTGGAGGTTATATTCAAAGGGTTGGGGGTAGTATTTAACAAACAGAGAACACTGATCCCCAGTGTGTTTTGTTTATTTGTTTGTTTTTAATCTCAGGTTCCCTTTACACTCTTAATAAGTATTGATCATTCCCAAGATATGGCTTGCATATCTTGAAATTTATTGTATTCAGAATTATATAATTAATCTGAGAATTAAAAAGATGTATTTACTTATTAACTACCCTGAAGCAACAATAAATTCATTTTGTATTAATATAAATGAGAAATGTTATGGAAAATAAAAATGTTTTCCAATAAATGAGTGAGACCTCTTGTACTGTTTTACAATTTTGAAGCTCCCCTTGATGCTAGACTCCACAGAAGACAACTGGCTCGTTTTTTTTTATTTTGTTTAGTTTGGTTAATCCTCACCCAAGGATATTTTTTTTCATTGGTTCTCAGACAGTGGAAGAGAGAGAGAGAGAGAGAGAGAGAGAGAGAGAGAGAGAGAGAGAGAGAGAGAGAGATACACAATGATGTAAAAGAGACACATCCTTTGGTTGCCTCCAGGAAATATTCTGGGGCCAGGAATCAAACCTGCAACTCAGGTACATGACCTTGACCTGGAATGAAACCCAGGACCCTTTGGTGTGCAGGCCAACACTTTAACCTTGAGCCCACATGAGCCAGGGCTCCATTGGATTCTTAAATCTGCTTCTTTATTCCATCTGTGGATAAATGTATTGAGTAGAATACATTTTTAGTAGTATTTATTTTAGAAAGAGAGGAAGAGAGAAGGGGAGAGAAACTTCGATGTGAGAGCGAAACATGGATCGGCTGCCTCCTGCACATCCCCTACTGGGCATTGAACCTGAACCTGGGCATGTACCTTGATAAGGAATCCAACTGGAAGCATACTGGTGTATGGGATGATGTTTAACCAACTGAGACACACCAGCCAGGGAGAAAGGACTATTTTAAAATATTTTTCAGATAATTATGGTTGTCCTTTATAGTACACCAAAACTCAAGTGGTAGTCTCTTAATGGTAGAAATATGGAAGAAACCTTCTCAATGAACTCATAGGGTCCCCAGAACAATTTGTAAGAATATTGGGATATAGGGGAACATTACTGGAGCCATTAAAATAATTACCAAGCTATAACATCAGGTAGCCTGAGTCTTTCTACTTTAAGTATATATGAAGAACTCATATGCAATACTTGGTATTTTAAACCATATGATTACAAGTCAACAGTACTTTTTGCACAAAAGTACTAAGTTAACTCAAATATGTTAGTTATTTTACATAAAGGCATAAATTGTATCATTCAAAGCAGTATCTATAAGAACGCAATGCACTTACTCTGGTAAATTTGCCTCCTATAATATTCATGCATACATTCAGCACATCTATACTAATAAAAGAGAAACATGCAAATTGGTGCCACTCCACTACACCCCAAGCCACGTCCACCAGCCAATCAGAGCGACTATATGTAAATTAACCCAACCAAGATGGTGGCTGGCAGCCACGTAGATGGAGCAAGCAGGAGACTTGGTTGCCTTAATGATGGAGGAACCCAAGCTTCCGACATGCCCTGGCAGTCTGTGGCCTCTGTTTTAGGCAACAAAGTTTCAATTATAGAAGATAGAAGGTAAATGAATCCAAGATACCTGTTTCCAGCCAGCCTCACTAGGAGCTTGGGTCGCTGTGGGCTGTGGCAAGCCTGCAAACAGCCATCAGCCCCTCACCAAGGCTGGCCAGGTACCCCAGCAGGACCATCCCTCCCTGAAGAGGGTGTGGCCAGCCTGAAAACAGCTCCTCACCCAGACTGGCCAGGCACTCTAGCAGGGACCTCCACACTGAAGGGGATGTAGCCAGTCTGAAAACACCCCTCAACCCCTCACCCAGGCTGGCCAGGCATCCCAGTGGGAACCCCACCCTGATCCAGTACACCTTCAGGGCAAACCAGTTGGCCCCGACCCGTGAACCAGGCCTCTATCCCAAATAATAAAAGGGTAATATGCAAATTGACCCTAACAGCAGCATTACTGGGAATGAATGGTCACTATGACACACACTGACCACCAGGAGGCAGATGCTCAATGCAGGAGTTGCCCCCTGGTGGTCAGTGCTCTCCCACAGGAATAACTCTGCTCAGCAACAAGCCAGGATGACGACTACCAGCACAGCAGTGGTGGTGGGAACCTCTCCTGCCTCCTCAGCAGTGCTAAGGATGTCCAATTGCAGCTTAGGCCTGATCCCCGCTGGCAAGTGGACATCCCCCGAGGGGTCCCAGACTATGAGAGGGCATATGCCCCCCTGTGTGCACAAATTTTTGTGCACCAGGCCTCTAGTATTTGATAAAGAGTTTACTATGCCCTAAGCATTGTTATGGATACAATAAAGCCTCACAGACCAAAATAAGATAAGTAAAAATTATAACATGTTATACCAAAGTACAAGGAGGAATATAGAATAGGAAGGAGATTGAAAATATGTGTATGTTAGGGATTGATGAATGGAATCGCATTAAATGGATAGCCAGGGAATGCCTCAATGAGAAAGTGAGAGTCATACAAAAATCTGAATAGTTTGAGTAATCATGAAGATATATGAAAGAGGAGTTTTTGTGATTTAAAATATATATATATATATATATATATATATATATATATATATATATATATTTTATTTTTTTACAGAGAGGAAGGGAGAGGGATAGAGAGTTAGAAACATCGATGAGAGAGAAACATCGATCAGCTGACTCCTGCACACCTCCTTCTGGAGATGTGCCCACAATCAAGGAATCGAACCTGGGACCTTTCAGTCCACAGGCTGATGCTCTGTCCACTGAGCCAAACCAGTTAGGGCAGAAGAGGAGGCTTTGAAGCAGAAGTCAGCAAGTGCAAAACCTAAGTTTGATGCATACTTGATATGTTTGCATGAAATGGACAAAGAGAAATCATAGCAAGAGAGAGATCGGAGAAGGTAGGAGGGAAGGAAGAGATAGGAAAAGAGAAGGTTACTTATAGTCTTAATAAGGTTTTTTAGCATTCGTTCTGAATGAAATTGAAAATTACTGAGAGTTGTGAGCAGAAGAGTGATGTGTCACTTATGCTTTAACAGGAACACTGGTTGCTAGAACTCAAATGCAGGAGAACCAAGTTGCAGCATTCAGGATGTGTTCGGGGCCAAGTGACAGAAAACCAAACTAAAGGTGCCTTTAGCAATGTAGACATTTATTATTTCACCTAACAGGAGCCCTAGAAGATGAACTGATTAGTTCCAAAATCTTAACAATTTGTGAGAAATGTTTTAAGTAATCAGAAAATGTATGGTAGAAAAAACCTACACTTCCTACCCACATCTGGGTTAAGGTTATAGCTTTACCATTTATTATCTCTGTGGCTTTTAAATGGTTGCTTAAATGTTTTAATACTCAATTTCATCATCTATAAATTGACATAATTATTGCCTTGTTGGCAGACTTAGAGAAAATAAACATGAAATTATAATAACTATTCATACATTGTGATTTTTATTGGTCAGACGAATTGATAATGAGACAAATTACTGTATTCCCTTTCTTTAAGGCATGCCCTCTTGATTGTTTATACACCAACCTTGAATCTACTTGGGGACATAGACCTGGTCTATTGAACACTCAGAAACTAATTCCTGGCTGGCTGCCTTTCCCTGGACTCATTTCTGTTATACTTTAGTATATGCAGTGCTTCTGAAATATTTCCATTGAGATGTTCATTGTAGAGATGTTATGACTAAAAAAAAAATTCATAAAAATAAAATTCTGTAAACTTTTACTTATGACTTGCACAAAAAAGTTTAACATTGCATCAATTTTTATCCAAAAATGATCATGTAACTCTTACTTGGAATAAAACAGGGAAACTGGCTTACTCAAACTCAGAATTATGAAAAATTCTGTCTTAATTCAAATAAATACTTTGAATGTATAATGTGCAGAATCAAGTCATTAAGTGAATATTATCTTATAACCAAATCATTAATAAATGTATTTGCTGATGAATAAAAAGATAAACATAATTAACTAGGAGAAGACAAATAGTGGTTTCTACTCTTCTCTTAGGATCTTTATTTCTAAGCTACATGGTCTTTCTTGAAAAATTTTGCCTCTCTGTTATCCAAGATTATGCCTTTTACTAGAATCAGTTAGGAACACTAAGTTTAATTTGGTCAATTTATGATTACTCCTACAAGATTTATACTAATTTATTTATTTACAATGATTATTCTGATTTAACTTTGAAGTGAATTTTAGTGTTATATTGGTGTCATGAAGTTTTCATGTTACTAAGTTAGTTTTTGCCATTAGATTTATTTTGTTTATTAGATTGATAACCTTAGGCTATACATAAAACTAATTCATGAGTTTTACTTATATCCTTGAGATTAAATAGAAAAAAATACCTTATTGAAATTGTAGTTACCTATAATATAAGCAGATTTTATGATATTACTTTCGATAACTTCTTAGAAGAAAACATACTTTCACTGAACTTTATACTCACCTTGGTCTTGATACTCTTTCTGCTTACAAATTATAAAAATGTCATTTTTTCTCTCTAAGTTATCCATATAAAATTATTATTCTTTTGTATTTTATAAATTTTTCTATTGGGATTCTTACATTTTGAGATTTCTACTTCATTTTATTGGTATGCTGTTTAAATAACAGTCTAGTAATTTATACCTGTCTTGTGTCAAATTAAATAGCAATAACTCAGGAGAGTGTTACCCAACAATGAGGCCCTTAATCTAGCCTTTTATTTATCTCTAACTCAAATCTTAACTTCTCCAGCAGTGAAACATAAGAGATGGGCAGAAAGTACTTAGGTGGCTGTTCATATTTTGAACCATCAGGTAGCTTAATCTGCAGGACTGTGTTAGCTTGAGGACCAGAGACATGATAATGTAAAAGAGGAGTACTGTCTTTCTGTTACATTTGAAGGAGCAAGATGTAAAATATCTTTAAGGATGTCTTTTTGGGGGCTGTGTGTGGGAGGAGACTCAAAACATTAGGGAGTTCATCACTACAGAAAGATCTGTTTTTCTTGTTGTTTTATTTTTTTATCCTCACCTGAGGTTATATTGATTGATTTCAGAAAGAGAAAGAGAGAGAGAGAGAGAGAGAGAGAGACGCATATATGTGACTTGAGAAATATTGATTGGTTGCCTCCAGTAAGTACCTCTCACCAGGGCTGCAAATTGTCCCCTCCAGAGCTCAACCAGGAGACTGGGAGTTCAATTGCTCACCATAATGTGTGCTGACCACCAGGGGGCGGTGAGGAATGAAGAAAGGCCCTGGCTGGCAACCTGAAGACCCTAATCAGCCCTAATAGCCAGCCAAGCCTAGGGACCCACAATTTCATGCACCGGGCCTCTAGTTTATAATATACCTAGAGGCCCGGTGCATGAAATTCATGCATGGGGGGTGTGTTCCTCAGTCCAGCCTACTCTCAATCTGAGACCCTTGGAAGGATGCTTGACTGTCCACCGGGATTGGGCCTAAAAGAGCAGTTGGACATCCCTCTCACAATCCCAGACTGCTGTCCCAACTGCTCGTCTGCCTGTCTGCCTAATGCCCCTAACTGCTTCTGCCTGTCAGCCTGATCACCCTCTAACCACTTCCCTGATGTCCTGATTGCCCCTATCTGCCCTTTCCTGTCAGCCTGGTCCTCCCAAACTGACCTCCCTGCTGGCCCGATTGCCCCAAACTGCCCTCCCCTGCAGGCCTGGTCTGCCCTAACTGCCCTCCCTGCAGGCTTGGTCACCCCTAACTGCCCTCCCCTGCAGGCCTGGTCTGCCCTAACTGCCCTCCCTGCAGGCTTGGTCACCCCTAACTGCCCTCCCCTGCAGGCCTTATTGCCCCCAACTGCCCTCCCCTGCTGGTCTGATCACCCACAAATGCCTCCCCTGCCAGCCATCTTGTGGTGGCCATCTTGTGTCCACATGGGGGTGGCCATATTGTGTGTTGGAGTAATGGTCAATTTGCATATTACTGTATGTTCCAGCATATAAATTGATTGGGCATATAAAACGACTCTCAACTTTTGAGAAGATTTTCCTGGGTTAAAAAGTCCAGATGGAGACTGTATGCGGCACAAAAAGGAGCCGACCAGAGACACTTGTGGTCTCCGTCTGGCTCCATTGAAATGAATGGATTGCAGCCGTTTTTGAGCTCCCCCACTGTATGCAGCGACTGCAGATTTTCCAGTCCAGCTTGAAAGTTAAAGCACCCGCCCTATAAGACGATCGATCCCCAACTTTTGAGAAGATGTTCCTGGGTTAAAAAGTCGTCTTAGACATCAGAAAATATGGTACTCTTTTATTAGAGAGGATGGTTAAAGGTGGAAATGTTGAAAAAGTTGCTTACAAACTTCTACACCACAACCGAAAGATATGAAATGTAAATTAGAGATATATTATATCCCTACCAAACTCTAAAATTAATACTTTTTATTCATCACAAATTTATTATCCTCATTTTTAAACACAGGTCAATCACTGCCAGCTGCTACTGAATTGCATGCTTTATGTGCAGTATTTCACTAAATCAACAGAAACTTAAGTCAGCATTATTAAAATGTCTATTTTACAGAAGAGGTATTTAAGTCTGCAAAATATGTTGTTTCCAGATAGCAATTAAATAAAAGGATTAGAATCTAGACTACATGAATCAAGTTCCTGAGTGCTTTTAGAACCACATATTTACTTATTTTTTCTTAGAAAATACTTAAATTATTGGGAACCTTAGAATATCAAACCTTCACTTACAAACCCTCATTCCTTCTCCATATATCAATGTTTTGCTAAATTCTATCTTTTATTTTGCCTGACTATATTTCAAATAACCGTTATATGTATACTTACAAACTGATAAGGAAACATGCTTTAATTTATCAATAATAGTAAAATTTTTAATGCAACCAAGTTAGAGACAATTACATATTCAGTAAAATTGACTTAAAAATCTCTATCTATATATATAAAAGCCTAAGTGACGACCAAACAGGCTTCATGGGGTGACTAGGCCCACAGTGGGGTTAGTGAGGGGCAACCAAACGACAGAGCAGCAGGCTGTGTGGGGCAACCAGGACTGTAGGGGAGGGGGAGCAGGCAATCAAGCCAGCAGGGGTAGGGCCAGTTGGAGATGACTAGGCCATTGCGGGGGCGGGGGGATTTAGGGGTGATTAGGAAGTCAGGCAGGTGAGCAGTGGTCCCAGATTGTGAGAGGGATGTCTGACTGCCGGTTTAGGCCCGATCTATAGGATCGGGCCTAAACCGGCAGTCGGACATCTCCCAAAGGGTCCCAGATTAGAGAGGATGTAGGCCTGGCTGAGGGATACCCCACTCCCATGCATAAATTTCATGCACCGGGCTGCTAGTAAAAATATGATGGTCAAAAGTGACAATGTTTACTTAAGATTTTTTTCTTTGTTTATTAATCCTCACCTGAGGATATTTTTCCATAGATTTTTTAGAGAAATGGAAGAGAAGTAAAGATCAAGAGAAACATAGATGTGAGAAAACAAATCCATTGGTTAATTCCTGTAGAAGCTCTGACCAGGCCTGAGTAGGAGCTTGCAACAAAAGTATGTGTCCTTTACAGAAATCAAGATCAGGACTCTTTGAGTGTCTGCAGGCCAACACTCTATTCACTGAGCCTAATTGGCTAGGCCATTTAAAATACTTTTTAACATTTTTAAAAATCTGTTTTTATTGATTTCAGAGAGAGGAAGGGAGAAGGAGAGAGAATAGAAACATCAATGATGAGAGAGAATCATTGATTGGCTGCCTCTTGCACAACCCACAGTGGGGAACAAGCCCACAACCCAGGCATGTGTCCTGACCAGGAATCGAACCATGACCTGGTTCATAAGTCGATGCTCAACCACTAAGACATGTTCAGTCTGGCTTTATTAGCGTTTTTATACAAAAACATTTTATTCTAGGCATAAAAGGAATGATAAGCAATTTCAGTCTTCTAAGAAATTTGATATTTTAAAAGGAATGATAATTAAATTGTGCAAGTTTCCACTATACTGATTGGCACATCCAAATATACTCTTCATTGCCTGCTACGTAATAATATAGTTAGGCTCTAAAAATATTTTTCCTTTGCCCCCACTTTTTAAAAAATGTAGGTTCTTTATTGCTTAAAGTATTACCTATGTCTTTTTTTTCCCATTTACCTCTCCCCACCTGTTCCCATCCCCTAGCACATGCCCTCACCTCCCTACTGTCTGTGTCAATGGGTTATGCTTGTATGCATGCATACAAGTTCTTTGCTTTATCTCTTACCGCCCCCCTCCCCTGCCTTCCCTCTGAGATTGGTTGGTCTGTTTGATACTTCTGTTTTTGGATCTATTTTTTTCCATCAGTTTATGTTGTTCATTATATTGTACAAATGAGTGAGATCATGTGATACTTATCTCTCTCTGACTGGCTTATTTTGCTTAGCATAAAGCTCTCCAGGTTCATTCATGCTATTGAAAATGATAAGAGTTCCTTCTTTTTTATAGCAGCATAGTATTCCACTGTACCACATTTTTAAATCCACTCATCTATTGATGGGAACATAAGAGTGTTTTAAAATATTTGTTATTGAAAATTGTGCTGCTATGAGTTTCTGATTGGTGTTTCTGATTTCTCAGGATATATTCCTAGAAGTGGAATTACTGGGTCAAATGGCAGTTCCATTTTTAATTTTTGAGGAAACTCCATACTGTCTTCCACAGTGGCTGCTCCAGTCTGCATTCCCACCAGCAGTGCACGAGGGTTCCTCTTTCTCCACATCCACACCAGCACTTGCCGTTTGTTGATTTGTTGATGACAGCCATTCTGATAGGTGTGGGATGGTACCTCATTGCCATTTTGATTCGTATCTCTCAGATGATTAGTAACTTTGAGCATTTTCTCATATATCTCTTGGCCTTCTGCATGTCCACTTTCAAAAGGTGTCTATTTGGGTCCTTTACCCATTTTTTTTTTTTTGTTTTATTGCTTATCTTCCTTTTGTTGGAAATAAAGGGGTCATACCTCAACACAATAAAAGCATTATATGACAAACCTAAAGCCAACATCATACTCAATGGGAAAAAATTAAAACCATTTCCCCTAAGAACAGGAACAAGACAGGGATGCCCCCTTTCACCCCTCCTGTTTGACATAGTACTGGAAGTGCTAGCCATAGTGATCGGACAAGAAGAAATAAAAGGTATCCAAATTAGAAAAAAGAAGTAAAATTGTCATTATTCACAGATGACATGATACTGTAAATAGGAAACCCTAAAGACTCCATCAAAAAACTAATAGACATAATAAATTATTTTGGAAATGTAGCAAGATACAAAATTAACATTCAGAAATCTATGGCTTTTTTATATACCAATAATGAACTCACAGAAAGAGAAACTAAAAGAAAATCCCATTTACCATCACACCAAAACATTAATATATCTAGGAATAAACTTAACTAAAAAGGTAAAAAAACCTGTACTTAGAAAACTATAGGATATTGAGAAAAAGAGATAGAGGAAGATATAAACAAATAGAGGAATATACCATGTTCATGTACTGGTAGAATCAATATAATTAAAATGTCCATACTATCCAAAGCAACCTATAGACTCAATAGAATCCCACTAAAATGCTAGTAGCATATTTCACAGACCTAGAACAAACTCTCCAAAAATTCATATGGAATACAAAAAGACTGGAATAACCACACCAATCCTCAGAAGAAGAAGAACAATGTTAGAAGGATCACAATACCATATATCTGCCTATATTACAAAGCCACTATTCTCAAAACTGTCTTGTACTGGTACAAAAACAGACTTATAGACCAATGGAACAGAATAGAGAATCAGAAATCAACCCAAGCCATTATGCTCAATTAATGTTTGACAAAGGAGGCAAGAGCATACAATGGGGTAAGACAGTCTCTTGATAAATGGTATTGGAAAAAATGGACAGATACATGCAAAAAAAAAAACAAAAAAACAAAAAACCTGAGACTAGACCACCAAGTTACACCATACACAAAAATAAACTCAAAATGGATTAAGTACTTAAATACAAGATGGGAAACCATATAAATCTTAGAAGACTCCATAGGCAGCAACATAGCAGACATATGTTGTGCAATATCTTCACAGATATAGCACCTAGGACAATGGAAACTAGGGATAAAATGAACAAAAGAGACTATATCAAAGAAAAAGCTTCTACACAGCAAAAAAATCATCAATTGAACAACAATTGAGCCTACTGCATGGGAGAACATATTTACCAATGTTATATCCAATAAGGGTTTAATCTCCAAAATTTATAGGGAACCCACTTGCTCTTTTTTAAGTTTTGCCACTAAATGGCCGCCAAGGGACACTGTAGAAGGGAGGGTTTATCTTCTGGTTTCCAATGTTGTCCTCTTGTGAGGCTTCTACAGTGCACAATGTCTCTAGTGCTTGGGTCTTATATCCCATTGTGGGCCAGTACCACGCAGTAACCAGCAGCTTCCCCTGGAACACTTTCTAGTGCCTTAAAATCAGTTACAAGAGAACCAAGATGGATGGTAGCATAGGTAAACACCTATACTTGCTGCCTCTCACAACCACATCAAAATTGCAACTGAAAGACAGAACAACTACCGCCCAGAACCGCAGGAAAGCTGGCTGAGTGAAAGTTCTACTACTAGAGTGGTGAAGAAAGTGCACTGACACTGGTAAGAGGTGCAGAGGCATGAAAAGTGCTGGCACCTGGATGTGCTGCTCTTTTAATTGGAAGGGAAATACAAGTTCCCACATGCTCTGAACTCCAATTCCAGGCAAGACTCTGGGGGACCCAGGCACATATGAGGAGAAACTGGACTGTCTGGCATCGGGACAGGAACATGAGGGCGGCTTTCTCTCAGAGATGCTTGCAGCAATCATTGTTCCTGCATGGGGGTGTGGGATGCAGAGACCCGGGGACCTCTCCAGTGCAGGGCTGACTGGCAGCCATTGCTGTTTGCTCCACCTTGGTGATTCCCAGAGACCCTGCCCCATCTAATTTACAAACCCCACCCAAGCTGTGTGCATCAACTTTTGCATATGAATGGCCTGTCCTTTCACTGCCTAAATCCTGTCAACCTGCAGCTGGGTCAAAGAGCCTCAGAGCTTCCAAAAGAAGGTCTAAGGCTCAGCAACAACAGCCTGCATTGCTTCATAGCTGGGCCTCATCTGGGCATTTCCAAACTCCATACAAAGAGGAGGAATCTTCAGATGTCTCTGTAGCTCTGCTGGACGGCCCTAGATAGAGGCTGACCATGCACCTACTTGGAGATCCAAGAGCCAGTGTACCCAGTGGTCAGAGTGAGACCATACTGGATTACAACTCTTCACATCCATAAGAGCCACACTCAAGGGGCAGACTCAGTGAGCACCAAAGCACCACTGAATGTGACCAGGGAGGCTGAGCCACTGGGCCCTATAAGACACCAACCACAAAAGGCCACTGTATCAACTCAAGGAGACTTAGCAACTACCCAGTACATAGAAACAAGCACAGAGAAGCAGCCAAAATGAGGAGACAAACAAACAAGTGACAATTGAAAGAAATTGAAGAGAGCAAAATACTGGATATAGAGTTCAAATCCATGATTAAAAGGTTACTCCAGAATCTTCTAGAAACCTCTGAGAAATTGAGCAAGACCCTCAAGGATATGAAAAATGATCAAGTAGAAATTAAGCACACACTGACTGAAATAAAGAATAATATACAAAAATTCAACAGCAGACAATAGGATCTCAAGAATCAAGTCAAAGATTTGAAATATGAGAAGCAAAAACACCCAACTAGAAAAACAACAACAAAAAAATCCAAAAATATGAAGACAGTGTAAGGAGCTTCTGGGAAAACTTCAAGACTACCAAAATCCGAAGTATGGGGGTGCCAGAAGAAGAGAGACAGAGAGCAAGATATTGAAAACCTATTTGAAGAAATAATGACAGAAAACTTCCCTACCTGGTGAAAGAAATAGACTTACAAGTCCAGGAAGCACAGAGTACCCCAAACAAAAGGAATTCAAAGAGGAGCACACCAAGACAAATTAAAATTAAAATGCCAAGGGCAAAAGACAAAGAGAGAATATTAAAATTAGCAAGAGAAAAAGAGTTAGTTATCTACAAGGGAGTACCCATATGACTGTCAGCTGATTTCTCAAGAGAAACTATGCAGGCCAGAAGGGAGTAATAAGAAATATTTAAAGTGATAGATAGCAAGAACCTACAACCAAGATTACTCTACCTAGCAAAGCTATCATTTAGAATTGAAGGTCAGATAAAGAGCTAAAAAAGACAAGAAAAACCTAAAGGTGTTCCTTACCACCATTATATGAAATGTTGAAGGGTATTCTCTAAGAAGAGGAAAAAGAAAAAGGTAAAGATAAAAAGTTATGAACAACAAAGTGACAAGAAATACATATCTATCAACAAGTGAACCTAAAAATCAAATTAATAAAAAAACTGGTGAACAGAACAGACTGGTGAATGTAATAGAATCAGGGACATGGAAAGGGAACAGATTAACAATTCTCGAGGGGAAGGGTTTTAGGGTGTGTGGGAAGATATTGGACAAAGAGCTTACACCTATGGAGGAGGTCTGGGGGGGGGGCCCTGGAGTAGGGTGGGACCTGGTGGAGGGGATCTATGGGGGAAAAAAGAGAAACATCTTTAATATTCTGAACAATAAAAATTAAAAAAATTAAAAATAAAAACCTAAAAAAAATCTGTTTCAAGGCCTGGCTACTCCCTATAGATGGCTTCCTCTAAAACCCATTAGGATGACTTTGTAATCTAGTGTGTCCAGTGAGGTATCCTCCAGTGAACAGCTGACTCCAGTATACATCTGAGTCATTTTGCCATGATTACCAACATACACCATCTTGCAGATGACTATGTCTATTAGCTCTTCTGATGATACATTGTGGAATGCTGGCACCTCCGTGGATGACTTTAATTGTCATTTGGTTTGTTGGATGGAGAGGAGTGCTGCTAGTTAGGACCCTATGCGTGACTTCTGTAGTCCCTCATGAAGAGGATTTCTAGCACATGCTGTTGGAACAGCACATCAGTGACATCTCCATGATCCAGTGGGCCATGGCTGTGTCATCTCTAGAAAAGTCTACCTGTCAGCCTTGGTTGGGGTTGAAGGGGTAGAGTTCCTCCTTGGGTGCAGCATTTCCCCACTAGAGGCAGTGGCTGCTCTTGATATCGACTCTGCCTGCATTTCTCAGTCCTCTTTAATTACTACTAGTCAACCCTTCATCAATCACTCCAATACTTTGTTATATCTATTTATTCTGCTTATTAAACTTCCTTGTTCAAATTATAGTGTGGTTTCTGCCTCCCAATAGGTCTTTGACTATTATACACACCAAAAGTAACAGGAGACTTTATCTAGAAGGTCAAAGAGCAATAACACAAATGATAATACAAAATGTATCCCGAGGCATAGAAGAAATAACTAGTCCTGCACCAAAGGGTGAAATAATCAATAAAATGTTTTTTAGACCATCAGTTAGTTCTCTAAGAATAGAATTAATTTTTTGAGTGTGTGTGTGTGTGTGTGTGTGTGTGTTTCAGATAAAGGGAAACAAGAATAAATTTCTGGAAATGAATTTATCAAAGGAACTGTCCTTATACTGTTAAAGAATAAATGAGTAGGCAAAAGGATTCACAGGATAAATTCAGATTAATTAGACTAGAAATATATGGTGGGGTCAGTTACAAATAAGCTTTAATGTGATGCCAAAGTTCTTGCACATCTCACATATTCGTTGAGCTAAACAGATTTTCACTGAAGAATATCTGTTTCCTTTAGAAATTCAGTTGCATATCAGTTACTTTACCTTAGGAGTCCTGATGTATTATATGCTTTTGCCTGATTTTAAACAAAATCATATGCTCCCATGTTTAAAAGTTTGTATTTATACATAAATTTCCATCATAATGAATACCTACCTAGAAAGAGAAGACTGAGAAGTCTGCATGGATATAAACATGTACTCAAGACAAAAGCAACATCCAAAAGCATTTGTCAAATGTCAGGCACTAAACACACACACACACACACACACACACACACACACACACACACGTACATACACACTAGGGGCCTGGTGCACAAAAATTTGTGCACTCGGGAGGTCCCTCAGGCCCGGCCTGCACCTTCTTGCAGTCTGAGACCCCTCTGGGGATGACTACCTGCTGGAGTGCCTGGTCAGCCTGGGTGAGGGGCTGATGGCTGTTTGCAGGCTGGCCAAGCCCCCCAGTGTGGACCCTCACCCCATTGGGGTGTGGCCAGCCTGGGTGACAGGCTGAGGGCTGTTTTCAGGCTGCCCATAGCCCCTTCAGGTTTTGGGTCCCTACTGGGGTACCTGGCCAGCCTGGGTGTGGGCCTGAGGGCCATTTTCGGGCTTTCAGGCTGCCCACAGTCTCTTCAGATTTTTGTCCCTACTAGGGTATCTGGACAGCCTGGATGAGGAGCTGATAGCTGTTAGCAGACTGGCCAAGCCCCCCAGTGGGGCCCCTCACTCCACTGGGGTGTGGCCAGCTTGGGTGCTGGCCTGAGGGCTGTTTTCAGGCTTTCAGGATGCCCACAGCTCCCATTGACCCAATGTCCCAGCAAAGCTGGCTGGAAGCAGGTGTCTGAGGTTTATTTATCTTCTATAATTGATACACTGTTCCTTTAAGCCAAGGCATAGGCAGGTAATGAAGCCTCCTATCTGCTTCAGCTCTGTGGCTTCTATAATTGAAAGAATGTTGCCTTAGTAGACTCTAGGCAGGCAGTTTCCTCCATCGCTAGTGCAACAGAAGCCTGCTGTTTGCTTCAGCTCCGAGGATTCTATAATTGCAACAATGTTGCAATTATGTTGTTGTCTGAGCCTGGAAAAGCCCAGCCGGCCCGCAGATAGTTTACTCCTGGTGCAATGGAAGCCTCTGTTTACTCTAGCTCCGTGACTGCCAGCCTCCATCTTGGCTGGGTTAATTGGCATACAGCCGCTCTGATTGGCTGGTGGGCGTGGCTTAGATGTCCCATAGAAATGGTCAATTTCAATATTACCCTTTTATTAGAATACTAGGGGCCCGGTGCACAAAAATTTGTGCACTGGGGGTGGTGGTGGTGGGGGTCCCTCAGCCTGGCCTGTTCCCTCAGTGAGGGGCTGAGAGCCATTAGTGCAGGCCTGGACGTTTCCCACTGGAGGGCCCACGATTGCACACGCCTGGTGGGCCCTCACCGCTGAGGGGACACACCTGGTGCAGAGTTGGGTGGCAAGCCACAGGCGGACGCTGATGCAGAATCCCTCGGTGGGGCCCTGCTGTTGAGCAAACACACCTGGGGTGGAGCTGGGCAGTGGACTGGCTTCGAATTCTCCGCATTGTGCAGCAGATGCTCCCGCACGCCCTGTGGAGGCCCCTGGGGGGTGGATGAAGGTAGCGGACCCTGGACGAGTGTTCCTGGACACCCTGCGGAGGCCCCCAGGGCAGAGCCAGGCAGTGGACCCGGGACAGGCGCTCCTGGATACCCCTTGGAGGCTCCCGGGGGCGGAGCTAGGCAGCAGACCCAGGACAGCTGCTCCTGGATGCCCCGAGGAGGCCCCAGGCCAGACCCCCCTCTCCCACTGAGCTGACACACCTGGCACAGCTATGCCGGCCGGCCGTGGAGGCTCCCAGTGCAGAGCCGCCCTGCCAGCCTCCATCTTGGCTAGGTTAATTTGCATACAGCCGCTCTGATTGGCTGGTGGGCGTAGCTGTGAGCAGAGGCTCAGCCAGCCTAGGCAGGCAGTTGCAACAGTTTGCTCTAGTTCCATGGCTATTGCTCTAGTTCCATGGCTGTTGGCTTCCATCTTGGCTGGGTTAATTTGCATACAGCCGCTCTGATTGGCTGGTGGGCGTGGCTGTGAGCAGAGGCTCAACCAGCCTAGGCAGGCAGTTGCAACAGTTTGCTCTAGTTCCATGGCTGTTGCTCTAGTTCCATGGCTGTTGGCCTCCATCTTGGCTGGGTTAATTTGCATACAGCTGCTCTGATTGGCTGGTGGTAACGGTCAAATTTGCATGTTTCTCTTTTATTATATTAGATATATAGTAATTAAATAAAATATTTTAAAAGCCCTGGTACCTGGCTGGCATGGCTCAGTGGTTGAGCAATTACCTAGGAACTGTAGGTCATAGTTCCATTCCTGATCAGGGCACATGCCCAGGTTGCAGGCTCAGTCCCTAGTGGGGGACATGTGGGAGGCAGCCAATCAATGATTTTCTCTCATTATTGATGTTTCTATTTCTCACTTTTCCTTCCTCTCTGAAATCAATAAAAATATATTTTTAAAAAGGCTTGTCCAAGTGGCTCTGTTGGTTGGAGCATTATACTGTACACCAAAAGGTGTGGCTTCAATACCTGTCAGGGCACAGACCTAGGTTGCAGGTTTGAGCCCTAGTCAGGGCACATACAAGAGGCAACTGACTAATGGTAGTCTTCACATCAATGTTTCTCTCTTTAGCTCTCCTTCTCTAAAATCAATAAATATATCCTTGGGTGAGGATGAAATAAACTATAAACAAATAAATAAAATACCAAACACTAAGAGCACTGTTTATATTGTGAATATTAATTTTTTTACATCGTACCAACATAAGTAAATGGTGGGGATCCAGATATATTTTTTATTTAATTCATTTCACATGTCTGTATTTTACTCATCAGTTACAGCTCGAGAACTACCAGGCACAGGGTTTACCTTTTCAAGAAAAGATCCCAATGGAAAGGTAAAAGTATACACACATATCCAAAAAGCCAAAAATTTTTAAAAAAGTAAAAAGGTGCATCTTAGTCATTATTTAAAGGAACGAATTTAGTCTTGGACATTATCAAAGTCATCAAATGACATAAAATGGATATTCCATCTGGGTTTAGATAATGCATTCTTTTCCCATTTTGTTAAGCTCTGTGTGAGGCTGAACTGTCAGACACCTGTCAAATAGAAAGGAACTTCAAGCAACACCTTCAAGAAGTAGCAAATTAAGTATATGTCAGCGTGTTGTTGTGCTGAATGGGAATGTCAAACATGCCAGAATTATAGACACTTTCTGTATCAGGTTGGAAGGTTGTTTATAAAGACTGCTATACCTGAACAACATAAATCAAGTTTTCATTCACCGTATGCTAGCGATCTTACCATCAATATATATAAATCTACTTGGATAAAAAAGCAGAAATCATCACATAAAGCTGTCTCAGTAAAATTGAGGGTTATGCTAACTTGATCATGTCTATTAAAATATTTTATATAAAATCACAGTGTAATACTATAACTAAAATGAACTTGACTTTATATTTCTGTATGTATGGTTACATTCATTTATTTCTCTAAGTTTTTAATCAAAGTACCTTTCTATTTATTGGGGGAACAGAGCTTCTATCACCAAAATCATACTTCTCTCATGGAAATATTTTTTATTAAATATGTTACAGTGTTTTTGATTTATAATACTTGACTTATCATTTACATTGTGTAAGAATATTTTTGCAATCTACATCACAATGGTAAGTCAAACTGACTTATTTTCAAATGTCTAAACTAACATTTATTTTACTTATTGATAATGAATAACTACTTCCCTTCAGGTATATCCATTTGAAAATCAACCTACACAATAAGCTATGTTAAAAATAATTTCATTTGCATTCACATGGAATTTGTACAGATGTTCCAAGGTGAAGGATTGCTTTGGTATGTCATTTTTAACATATAGAATATTTTAGGCAATAAAGGGCATGTTCAGGAATGAACGTTTGGCAAATGAGCATTTCTTTAAGATGACTGCATCTGACAGATAAAGGCATCTTTAAAATATATCCTTACCCATAAAGAAGTACATAACTACTTTATTTTTTAAAATTTTGTTTTATTGCTTAATGTATTACAAAGAGTGTTAAATAAGTTTCCATTTTTTTCCCCTTGACCTTCCCCCTTCTCCCCTACCCCCCAGTGTTTTGTGTCCATTGATTATGCTTATATGCATGCATACAAGTCCTTCAGTTGATCTCTTAACTCCTTCCCAACCCTCCTGAGCCTTCCAACTGTAGTTTGACAGTCTGTTCAATGCTGTTCTGCCTCTTTATCTGTTTATGTTTATCAATTTATAATGGTCTTTATTATCCATAAATAAGAGAGATCATGTGGTATTTTTCTTTCATTGACTGGCTTATTTCACTTAGCATAATGATCTCCAGTTCCATCCATGCTGCTGCAAATGATAAGAACTCCTTCCTTTTTACAGCAGCATAGCATTCCATTGTGTAGATGTACCACAGTTTTCTAATCCACTCATCTGCTGATGGGCACTTAGGCTGTTTCCAAATCTTAGCTATGGTAAATTGTGCTGCTATGAACAAAGCGGTACATATATCCTTTCTCATTGGTGTTTCTGGTTTCTTGGGATATAGTCCCAGAAGTGGGATCACAGGGTCAAATGGGAGTTCCATTTTTAATTTTTTGAAGAACCTCCGTACTGTCCTCCACAGTGGCTGTACCAACCTGCATTCCCATCAGCAGTGCAGGAGAGTTCCTATTTCTCCGCATCCTCTCCAGCACTTGTCATTTGTTGATTTGTACTTTAAATCTTCTGTTTAATTCTTCATAGCTTTTAAAAGCTTGTTAAACTTTTGTTCAATTACATTAGCACCTTTTTCTACTGCTTTTATCTTATTGTAATTATTCTTAATTGTCAACAGTTTATGTCTTACTCAAATTATAGTGGTATTCTAAAACTTAATAACTTTAATTGGTACAAGTTCTTGGAAAAATTATATTGTTCAAACTTCTTTTTAAAATCACATATTTTTATTTCAGATAGAATGGGAAACTGAGAGAGAGATAGAAACATCAATAATGAGAATCATTGATCAGCTGCCTCCTGCATTTCCCACACTGGGGACAATGAATATTTAGGTTGTTCAAATGTTTAATTACTGGAAAGTCTGTGGTGAGAATCTTTATATATTAATATCTGTGCACATCTCTAATTACTTCACTAATAATATAAATTTCTAGAACTGAAGTATAATCAATATATTATATAATACAAACATTATAAAGAATAAGCAAATTGAAAAGATTTCCAATGACCTTTTTTAGTTCTCCATTGATATAAATATACTTCTTTCTGTTACTCTCTCTTTTTAAGTCCAAAAGAATATCCAGTTTTATCTTAGTTCTCTATTGTTGCACAATATGGGATACAAGAAAAGATTATTCAAGAAATTGCTCAAATTGAGGCTGAATTGAACATTTATCAGGAATAGTGCCAAAGGGAATGCTGCAATTTAGACTCCAAGACCAATTTGGAGATTTCCTTTCAATCTAAAAATCCAGGATTTCCTGAAATAATGAAGAGAGCTAATCAAGTTATTTTGAAAAGTGGCCCACAAATGTTAAATGCATATTCAATACTATATTTCACAATTTACTGCATGTATTATGCAATATGCTCTAAACTGATATATGGATTAATTAGTATTTTAACAAATTTTGTTCCATCACTCTATAGTAAATTTGCAGTATTGTTAGTAAAGAATAGATTGTGTGTGTGTGTGTGTGTGTGTGTTTTACCTGCTATTGTGTGGGCTCCACCTCCTTGTCAGAATTATTTATTCAGCTCTAATTTATTGCCTATTATTTTATACTTCTAAGGTTCAATTAATAATTATTTTATTTTGTACATTGGCTTAAAGTCTTAGCCAAGAAAACTAAGACTTCTTAATTCTATGCACTAATGAATGCTGTCCCTCAAAATATCCTAAAGGGCATGAATAAGAAATTATTAATGCAATATTATGTTTCCTTAGAAGATTATTTAACAAAATATCTAATTGAATAAAGGAGTAATATGCAAATTGACCTTCACTCCATTAAACCTAAGCCGTGACCACCAGCCAATCAGAGCGGCCATATGCAAATTAACCCAGTCGGCCACAAAGCTAGAACAAACAGGAAGTTTCTGTTGCACCAGCGATGGAGGAAACTGCCTGCCTAGGCTGGCTGTAGCCTCTGCTCAAGACAACAATGTTTCAATTATAGAAGCCACAGAGCTGAAGCAAACAGGAGGCTTGTTTGCCTGGGCCTCTGCTCAAGGCAATAAAGTTTCAATTATAGAAGATAAATAAATCCCAGAAATCTGATTCCAGCCAGCCTAGCTGGGACGTTGGGTCAATGGGAGATGTGGGCAGCCTGAAAATGGCCCTCAGCTCCTCACCCAGGCTGGCCACATCCCCCATGGGGTGAGGGTCCCCACTGGGGAGCTTGGTCAGCCTGCAAACAGCCATCAGCCCCTCACCCTGGCTGGCCAGGCATGCCAACAGGTGCATAGCCCCCAAGGGGTCCCAGATTGTGAGAGGGCACAGGCTGGGCTGAGGGACGCCCCCTAGTGCATAAATTTTTATGCACCAGGCTCCTAGTTATATTAATATTTTAACATTTCTTGCTGAAATGTTGGAGTCATTTCTGCAACTAATCTAACATGGGATACATTTGCAAAATATTGCTGAAATTAAGAAAAATTCACTTTGACATTCTATTTGCTTTGTACATTTGACCATATGCTCTTAACTAAAATATCCTTTCGATGACTCACTTTTTTTCGGTCATCTTTTCTAGAATAAATATTGTCTCAAAATATTTTACTCTACCCCACCTTGAATGTCAGTTTCCAAATGTTGGTCAATGTGGCAGAATGAAAGTAATTTCACAATCACTCACAAAATTTTATGTCTGTTAGCATGTGTGATTTTTTCTGGGTTAGAGTAGTTACAAATTTCATGTTTTGAAACCTCAAAGAATAGTGTGCATAATGTAGACACAAGATAGAATACTGGTCATTTAGTTTGTTTGTATAGGTTTGGCCCTGTTTACAAAATTACATTTCACAAAGGAAATCAGTGATAAGTGATAAGAATTTTATCTTCCTTTGACATTAAAATTTCTTCCAGAATAAAAGCTGCCTTTTACAAAAATCATGTCTGAAATTCTCTACTCCCTAAAGATGTTTATTTATATTCTAACATTATTAATGTAAAGTGTAAGCAGTATAATTCTCTATGTTGATTTTATGGCCAAATAAAAAATTATAGTTTGTCTTGGTTGAGTTCTTTACATATTTTGGATATAAACTCCATGTCACAGCTGCTGCTTGCAAATATATTCTCCCAGTTGGTTGGTTGCCTTTTTGTTTTGTTGTTGGTTTCTTTGGCTGTGCATGAGCTTCTTAGTTTGATATAATCCCATTCAGTTATTTTTGTCTTTACTTCCTTTGCTTTTGGGGTCAAATTCACAAAATCTTCTTTAAGACCAAGGTCTATAAATTTAGTACCTATGCTTTCTTCTATTCTCTCAGATCTTATACTTAGAGCTTTGATTCATTTTGAGTTGATTTTTATATGTAGGACCAAATTGTAATCTAGTTTCATTATTTTGTTTGTGGCTTTCCAATTTTCCACACATCATTTATTGAAGAGGCTTGCCTTTCTCCATTGCTAATTTTGGCTCCATGGTAAAAAATTATTTGCCCATATGCATATGGGTTTATTCCTGGTTTCTCAATTCTGTACCTTTGGTCTGTGTGCCTGTTCTCCTGCCCATACCATGCTGCTTTGATTATCATTGCTTTATAGTACAATTTGAAGTCAGGAGTGTGATATCTTCAACTTTATTTCTTTTTCTTAGGTCTTCTGTAATTCTACACAAAATGATGGTATTGTGGTCTATTTTTTTTTAAAAAAATGGAATTTTGATAGACATTGCTTTAAACTTGTATATTGTTTTGGATAATATGGACATTTTAAAAATATTGATTCTTCCAATATCCATGAACATAGAATATCTTTCCCTTTCATTGCATATTTTTCAACCTCTTTTTATTAATGTTTTATATTTCTCAGTATATAGGTCCTGCACTTCCTTTAAGATTTTTTTCCCTAGGTACTTTATTATTTGTGTTATAATTGCAAAAATAACCTGTGTTTCTCATTTCTTTTCTTGAAATCCATTGCAGTGGATTTTAGTACATTGATTTTGTATCCTGCAACACTACTGTGTTTATTGTTGCTAGTAGATTTTTGGTGGAGTCTTTAGGGTTTTCTATATAAAGAATGCAACTCAAGACCACATAACTAGTCAACTTAAAAATGAGAAGAGGATTCCCATTGATGCTATAAAAGATAACCACAAAAACAGTGGCTTACATAATCTAAATATATTATCTTACATTAGAAAGGCCAGTGATTCAAAATGTGTCCTATGAGGCTAAAACCAATGTTTCAGCAGAGATGCATTCTTCCTGGAACTCTAGAGGAGAATCTGTGTCCTTGGTTCTTCCAGAATCTGGAGACCACCTACATCTCTTGGCTCATGGCCTTTCCTCCATCTTCATAGATAGCAGTGTAGCATCTACAAATTTCTCTACAGCTCTGACACCTTTGTCTCCATCTTAAAAGGATTCATGTGATTATAGTCTCCCCTCCCAGATAATTTGGGCAAATCTTTCATTTAATTCTACCTGAAAAATACCTTTACATGTAGGTAACATGTTACTAGGTTTTTAA
>PVJC01023173.1:0-26605 GCA_004026665.1 Murina feae
ACACCTGCTGTGGTCCCCCCACCTGCTGTGACCCACCCACCTGCTGTGACCCCCATTGGAGCAGAGACCAAGTCCAAGGGCCCCAGAACTGCAGCGCCAGAGGTAGCCTGAGAACAGAACAGGCTCAGCTGGCGTTTGGTTCTATTGGCTGGTGTGTCTGTCTATGCCCTGCCTTGCGCAGCAAGGATTCCTGTGAGTTGCCACTGCCCTGGGCAACATGTCTCAGGTGCGTGGGCACAGAGTTTAAGTGATGTGCTCAAGGCCAAACAGAATCCATCCAAGGTCACACGCCGATCTCCTCATCGCCAGCCCAGGGTTCTTTCCACAGACTCCTCTAGCGCCCATGAATAATTCGAGCCGCTGGCAGGGCGGTCATGGACCACATCCGTCTTCTCACTTTTCTGGAACATCAACTCCAGCCTCTCTGCTCTCCCTCGGCAGCTCCCCACCCGCTCCTGCGAGCCAGGGAACCGGGCATCACAAATTCTTCCCAATTCTTTCCCCTGCTGGGAGGAAGACAGCCAAACAGTGGGCTCTCTTTCTCAGGTGGGCATCTCATCCTCATCTGCCTGTGTCATCCTGATTAAGTCTCATTCATAAAGTCATTCAGTTCTAGCCCAAACACACGCACATGCACACACACACATTCATTCACATTGCAACAGCACCTCCAATAAAACATCTTTAATTCATAATTGGACATTCATAATTGGACAGTAGGAGGAAATGTGCCTTTGCACTCCGTATGCAAAAACAAGTGTTGAAGAAGTAAATAGCAGGACTGAGAAAAGAAGCCTCCATCGTGAATACAGGGCCTTCGGGAGCGTGTGCGGGAGAACTGACAGGAGGTCGTCTCCTCGCCGACCCTGGGTCCTGAGCTCCTCTTCTGGGGCACAGCCGAGCACTGGTCACCTTCCTGTTTATGCTGAAACTCTCACTTCCTAACACAGAGTTTCCGATTGGGTCCTTTGTCAGCGTCCAATCTGGGGGGCCCCGAATGGGCAATTTGTCCCCCACCCTCCTCACACGCTGTTGGTTCTGTCTGTGGTTCAATGTCTGGCTCAGGCCTCAGGCTTTGGTGCGGTTGATTGTGGACAGGCCGGCGGGGGGCATGTTGCTGAAGTCCAAGGCATGTTCTGAAAGGAGCGTAGACAGAACATAACCGTGGGCCCTGTTTCCAGGGGCTTCAGAAACATACCTGACGACTGTTTGTAAGAGCAAACATTAGCAGCAGCCAGTGGTCCCCAACGGACACAACTCAATAAGCTATGACATATTTGCATAGCACAGTGTATGCAACTGTTAAAAAGTAAAAGAAATAAAAAATTTTTCTAACTACTTCAATGGAGTGACCTCCCAGGCATATAATAACATTTTGAAAAATTTAAAGGGAAAAGATGGACGCTAGATTTGTTTGATATACTTTGTTTTGTAGGTTTGGCTCAGTGGATAGAGCATCAGCCTGCGGATTGAAGGGTCCCAGGTTCGAGTCCAGTCACGGGCAGGCTCAACCCCCAGTGGGGGGGGGCATGCAGGAGGCAGCCGATTGATGATTCTCTCTCATCATTGATGCTTCTGTCTCTCTCTCCCTCTCCCTTCCTTTCTGAAATCAATCTTTGAACATTTTTTTTAAAGAACACAAAATTAAATGTAAATAATTTGTAATAGTAAAATAATGAAGCCAAAATAGCAATCAGTTGTAGGCTGGTTAAGCAACTTTTGCTGCATTCGTAAAGTGAATTCCATGCAGCTGTAAAAGGAAGGCGATTGGCTTTTAGGTACTTTTGTTTTCCTTGTCCTCACCTGAGGCTATTTTTCCATTGGTTTTTAGAGAGAGTGAAAGAGAGAGGGAAAGACAGAGAGAGGTATCAATGAGAGAGAAACACATCAATTGGTTGCCACCTGCATGCACCCTGACCAGGGCCTGGGCTGGGGAGGAGCCTGCAACTGAGGTATGTGCCCTTGACCCCAGGACCCTTTGATCCTCAGGCCGACGCTCTATCCATTGAGCAAAACTGGCTAGTGTGGCTTTCAGGTACTTTTATGAAATGATGCTGTGCTGAACAATGCATAGAGTGCACTACAGTGCATATATGTAAGAGCGGATATAACATTGATATTTGCCCTCATTAAAAAAAAAAGATGGAAGGATAATAGGGTACTAATAAAAGTGGCTGAGAATAAAACCAAGATGGTGGCATGAGGTATATACCTAAATGCACAGCCTCCACAACTACATTATAAAACTACAACTATACAGATAAACGGCCATCCTCCAGAACCAAGGGAGGGGAAGCTTTACAACTAGAAGGCAAGAGAAGGAGTGCGTTGAGACTGAGTAGAAGTTCCCGGTGCCAAAACTGAGAGGTATGGACATGTGAAACGGAGGCAGTATGAGTGAAAGGGTGGCAGCGGCTGCACCTGGGTCCACAGCTTGGAAGGAGATTATAAACTCGGGGGTCGAAACTGAATGCGATGCGAGCTGTCTGGTAATGGGGTGGAAGACTAGTGGCGTTCTAGCAGAGCTGTTCGCAGCGATCACTGACACAGAGATTCGGGGACTCAGGGGCGTGCAGACGCCAGGGCTTGGAGGCGCCAAATCCGGGAGAAGCTGCGGAGTTGGCGGAGGAGCAGCCATTGCGGGTTGCTCCGCCCCGGTGATTCTGAGACCCCACCCCACCCAACTTACAACCCTGCCCAAACCCCAAACAACAAGGAGAAAGGCCTGCAGGTCATTTTCTCCCAGTGATACCTCCCAGTGATAACTACAACAAGACTGTGCACCCAGCCTTCAAAGGCGTACAACAAGAGTGTCCACCCCAGGTGATTGGGGAGGCTGAATCACTGGGCCCTATAGGACACCTAGCACAGAAAACCACTCTATCAACGCAGGGAAGCAGCCAAATGCAGAGACAAAGAAACAGGTCACAAATGACAGAAATGGAGGAAAGCAAACTACTGGATATAGAGTTCAGAATTACGATTTTAAGGTTTTTTAAGAATTTTCTAGGATCCACCAATAAACTTAGTAATATTATACAGGGATCCAACAGCAGACTAGAGGTTTGCAATACTCAAGTCAAAGATTTGAAACATGAAAAAGCAGAAAGCACCCAACTGGAAGAGAAAAAAGAAAAAAGAATCCAGAAGTGTGAAGATAGGGTAAGGAGCATCTGGGACAACTTTAAGCATACCAACATCAGAATTATAGGGGTGCCAGAAGAAGAGAGAGCGCAAGAGATTGAAAACCTATTTGAAGAAATAATGACAGAAAACTTCCTCTACCTGGTGAAAGAAATAGACTTACAAGTCCAGGAAGTGCAGAGGATCCCAAACAAAAGGAATCCAAGGAGGACCACACCAAGACACATCATAATTAAAATGCCAAGGGCAAAAGACAGAGAATATTAAAAGCAACAAGAGAAAAACAGTTAGTTACCTACAAGGGAGTACCCATACGACTGTCAGCTGATTTCTCAACAGAAACCATGCAGGCCAGAAGGGACTGGCAAGAAATAGTCAAAGTGCCCAGACCAGTTTGGCTCAGTGGATAGAGCGTCGGCCTGAGGGCTCAAGGGTCCCAGGTTCAAATCCGGTCAAGGGCATGTACCTTGGTTGTGGGCACATCCCCAGTGGGAGGTGTGCAGGAGGCAGCTGATCGATGTTTCTCTCTCATCGATGTTTCTAACTCTCTATCCCTCTGCCTTCCTCTCTGTAAAAAATCAATAAAATATATCTTTAAAAAAAAAAAAAAAGAAATAGTCAAAGTGATGAATAGCAGGAACCTACAACCAAGATTACTCTACCCAGCAAGGCTATCATGTAAAATTGATGGTCAGATAAAGAGCTTCACAGACAAGAAAAAGCTAAAGGAGTACATCACTACCAAACCAGGATTATTTGAAATGCTAAAGGGCATTCTTTAAGAAGAGGAGGAAGAAGAAAAAGGTAAAAATAAAAAGTATGAACAACAAAGTGACAACAAATACATATCTATCAACAAGTGAGCCCTAACCGGTTTGGTTCAGTGGACAGAGTGTCGGCCTGCGGACTCAAAGGTCCCAGGTTTGATTCCAGTCAAGGGCATGTACCTTGGTTGCGGGCACAACCCTCAGTGGGGAGTGTGCGGGAAGCAGCTGATTGATGTTTTTCTCTCATCTATGTTTCTAACTTTCTATCCCTCTCCCTTCCTCTCTGTAAAAAATCAATCCTAACTAATAAAAGCGTAATATTAAAATTAACCGTTTCTTTGGGACTCCAAAGCCATGCCCACCAGCCAATCAGAGCGAGTGTATGCAAATTAACCCAGCCAACATAGAGGCCGGCACTCAGGGACCTGAGTAAACAGGCAGCATCTGTTGCAGCAGGAGTGAAACTGTTTGCGGGCCGTCTGGGCTTCTCTCCCCTCCAGGAAACATCATATTTGCAACAAATGTCTCAATCCTAGGAGCTGAAGCAAACAGCAGGCCGGGCCTGACTTCTAATTAAACATTGTTTCATTATAGAAGCCAGAGCTGAAGCAGAGGAGGTTGCGTTACTAAGCCCCGGCTTAAAGGAACAGTGTATCAATTATAGAAGATAAACAAACCCCAGAAACCTGCTTCCAGCCAGCCTTGCTGGGACATTGGGTCAATGGGAGCTGTGGGCAGCCTGAAAGCCTGAAAACAGCCCTCAGCTCCTCACGCATGCTGGCCACACCCCAAAGGGGTGAGGGACGCCACGGGGGGCTTGGCCAGCCTACAAACAGCCATCAGCCCCTCACCCAGGCTGGCCAGGTACCCCAGTAGGGACCCAAAACCTGAAGGGACTGTGAGCAGCCTGAAAGTGCCCCTCAGCCCATCACCCATGCTGGCTACGCCCCAATGGGGTGAGAATCCACACTGGGGGGCTTGGCCAGCCTGCAAACAGCCATCAGCCCCTCACCCAGGCTGACCAGGCACACCAGCAGGTGGAAATCCCCAGAGGGGTCCCAGACTGCGAGAGGGCACAGGTCAGGCTGATGGACCTCCTGAGTGCACAAATTTTTGTGCACTGGGCCCCTAGTAAAATATATTAAAGAAAAAAAAAACAAGTGAATATAACAAGTCAATAGGAATATCTGATGAACAGAATAAACTGGTGAATAGAATATAAGTAAGGGCATAGAAAGGGAGTGGACTAGCAATTCTCAGGGGGAAGGGGACATGAGGGGTATGGGAAGAGACTGGACAAAAATCATATATCTATGGATGAAGACAGTGGTGGGGGTAAGGGCCCGGGGTCAGGGTGGGGGAACCAGGTGGAGGGAAGCTATGGGGGTTAAAAAAAAAAGGAACATCTGTAATAATCTGAACAATAAAGAATTTTTTAAAAAAGTGGCTGGAAAGGGAAAATGGAGATGATAGAACATAGGTGGGAAGATTTTTCATTGAGTATTTTTAAAATGTTATCTCAGGTTTTGATCATGTAAATGTATTTTATGTCTTTAAAAATAAAATTAATTAAAACATGATTTAAACCCAGTAGTTGATTGTTGACCTATGAACCAGGAGCACATGGTTCAATTCCTGGTCAGGGCACATGCCTGGGTTGCAGGTTCATCCCACAGGAGGCAGCCAACCCATGATTCTCTCTCATTGTAGATTTTTCTATCTCTCTCCCCCTGTCCTTTCTTCTCTGAAATCAGTAAAAATATATTAAAAACAAAAAAAAAACATAATTTAAAATGAAATATGTAAAAAATTCCTAAAAATCAAAAGTGGAATAAAGCAAAGGAACCCTTGTACCTACTAGTAAAAGGGCACAGCCACAGAGTGACACTACAGCAAGTGACTTTATGCCCAGTAGAACACACTCTACAACAGAAGGAACGGAAGACACATCAGTTGTTTTAGCCGTCATGCTGGTGGTGGGGGGTTGGTGTAGCCGTCATGCTGGTGGTGGGGGGTTGGTTTGCTATTCTGAGGACAGAGAAATGAAGTCCAGACTTTGCAAGTCCTGGGTCCCCCCTTGCCCAGGGAAAGCCTTCTAGACCTTCTTAAACAATGAACCCCAAGAAGCTGGGAGCAGCCCTCGCCCCAGTGCCACTGCCCCAGGGTGCCCATGGGCACCTTGTGCCTCCAATGAGCTGGCCTGGCATAGGACGGAGGGAGGCGGGGAGGCGGTGCCCAAGGCCAGTGGGGACCTAGGTTTTCTTTTAGGAGGCAGGAGTGATGCTAGACACAGTGCGGGGCAGACCACCATCCAGAATGGCTCCCAGACTCCCAATTCCCTCACAAAAGCAGATGATAATGTGCTGACCCTGAGGGCGGTTGAGTGGGGAGCATATGGACTATTGCCATGAGCTTTCAGCACAGTTACTAAGTGGCCACTGTACAGGAACCTCATCAGCATCTCTGAGAGATGGAGGGGACGGATGTGCCAGCAAGGAAAGCCTGGCACCTCTGCAGGGGCAGGCACCCTGTGGCCCGGGGGACAGGGGAAGTTTGGGAGATGACTCTGGGAGGCACCGGGAAAGTGTGAGTTCAGGTCTTGAAAGCGAGAAGCCCCTTGAAGGAGAAATATCGTAGTGAATCTCACCACTCAGGTCATGGGACGTCATGCAAATTAGGGGTGCCCTAGGCAGGCAGGTTCCTTGTTCAAGTCTGATTCTCCAGGGCTGGGCCATGATTCCAAAGAGTTTTAAGTAGGAGATCCTGCACCCTTCCTCATGTTCAAGATGCCTGCCATCAGGAAGTTCTGCTCGGTATCTCTCCTGAGGCCCTCATGCTGCAGCCTGGCATATGCATGGCCCTGAGCTGGGCTGGGAGACAGGCAGAGGGTCCTTGGGGGAAAAGCACTTATCAAGATGTCACCCTGTTCTAGCTCCATGGTGACAACTACATGCTTGGAGGGCAGATGGGTGGGGAGGGACCCCGCTGCCACCTGGAGGAGATAGGACCAACCTTAGAGCTCTATTCTCAGTGTCTGTCAACTTCAAAAGCAATCTCCTTTACTGCTGGCGCCATTGGCTGGAACCCTGGATGAGCGCATTTGTGCTGGAAGCAGGTGGGCACAGTTAATGCTCACACGGCTTTATGCGCTCTCGGTGGTAAACAAAGATAACCTGATCTCTAAACAGTCATTTCCAGGCTGCCCCTACGCTCCTACCCACCGCATCGCCTCTGCTCAGCGGATGATGGGCTTGCTTGTTCAAAAGACCCCAGGGCCTTTCCTTCCTGACTCTGTGGAGACTCAGGGTGGTCTGGAATCATATTCCAGGATGAACCCCCCCTCCACCCTGCCCTGGCAGGCAGCTCTGCCAGGAAGCTCCTTCCTGCCCTCCTCCCAGCACCTCACCTGCTGGGGCCTCACCCTGGCCCGTAAGCCGCAGGTCCTGTACTACTGCAATTGCTATGATGGTCTGTGAGACCTGGGGCCTCCAGGCCAGGCTGGTGGAGGGGGATAGAGGCGCCTGGTCGCCCAGCCCTGACTCCCCCACATCCACTGGGCCGGAGCTGCTCCTGCCTCCTGCTGGGCCTGTGCTGGCTCAGGTCCTGGGCTCTGTGTGCAGGTTCTGAGGCTGAAGACACTTGACCCCAATCCTCCCAACCCCCAATCTCCCCCCTCCCCCAGACCCCTTGCCTATCCATGGCTCTGAGGGCAGCACACTGCCATAACTCAGCAGGTCCTTCCAGGTCCTCATGGGAACCCCGAAGCATTGAGGCTGACCATGTGGGGGTCCCAGAGCAGACACCACTAGGCCTGGAAGTCAGAATAGCAGTACTACAGGGCCTGCCTGCTGCTGAACACTTACTACATATATGCTGAATGCTCACCTGCTCAGCTCACGTCCTCATTGGCTGCAGCTGAGAAAGCAGATGCAGAGCTGGTGCAAGCTGAGCTCCGAGTGGTCCCTCCACTTTTGACTATTAGCCTCATCGGACCCCACACAGCCCCTTGAGGTGGGTACTCTTGTCATCCCCCATGTGTAGGCCAGGAAATGGGGTAGCAGCCAGGACATGGGCCAGTTTGGACTCGAGTGGTCTGAGCCCTGAGCCTATCCTTGTCCTGGTCGCCATAGTGCCAGGCTGCCTGGCCCTCACCCATTGAAGAAGCCAGATGTGAGATGGTTTGGGACCTTGGTCATGCACCTGTGACTTCTCTCCCAGCCCTGACCCTAGATGGTCACTCTGGAAGTTCCTACACAGCCCTGGGGCTCCCTCCACCCATGCCCACAGCCAGTCTCTTCTGGGACATCCATTTCCAGTTCCCCGAGCTTTCTGCCCTTCCTCTCCTCCTGCACTCTCTGCTCCAGGGGGTCCTCCACCTTTTGGTCCCACATGGAAAGTACTCAGCTTTCAAGACCCCCCCCCCCACAGCTTTTTTTGTTTTGTTTGTTTTGTTTTTGTTTGTTTTTTGTTTTCACTACAGCTTTATCCCCCAGGCATCCTGCCAGACAAGCACGGCTCCCACCAAACTAGACCTCAGATCACAGGCCCCAGGAAGGAGGGGCCTCCCCCAGCCTCTGGAGAATGGGACTGGCTCAGATGCTGCAGGAGGTAGAGAGCACTTCAGGCTGGAAGTAGGGAAGGCTTCCAGGAGGAAGCAGCTTTTTAAAAACTATGTTTTTATTGATTTTTTTTAGAGAGGAAGGCAGAGGGATACAGAGATAGAAACACTGATGAGAGGGAAACGTGCCTCCTGCATGCCTCCTACTGGGAATTAAGCCTGCAACTCGGGCATGTGCCCTGACTGGGAATTGAACCTGTGACCTCTTGGTTCCTGGTTCAATACTCAACTGCTGAGCCACACCAGGCAGGCGGGAAGCAACTCGTACGCCAGGTGGACTGGGCGTGGGTGAGGAGGCACTGGGACGGGAGAATTGGCACAAGCACAGCTGAGGCAAGAAGTCTGGGTCTAGAGCCCTTTGCCAGTGTAGGGCGCCTGTCAGAGCTGCCCCTCAACACAGGCGAGGGCACTGCCATCACTCACCCTTCAGGAGGGGCCTGGAAGCCCTGGCATGGCAGATGGGAAGTGGGGTGGATTGAGGGGTGCAGAACTGACTGCCTTCCTGGAAGTGGAGGTTTCAAAACACCTGAAGGGCGACAGGAGCTTGTCCCATCACTGAGTTGCTAACCTGCTGTTACTTTGGCCAAGTCACTCCTGCCGCCAGTCTCAGCGTCCTCATCTGTAACGTGGGAGAGGAGTGGGGGCTGATTAAACCAATAGTCATTGCTCGAAAGTTTTTCTGGCATTTGGGGCTGGAAGCTTTTCCTTAAAGACCTTTTTCCTTAAAGTCTGAAAAACAATGGATAAAAATAGAGCAAATCAGTGGGGGAAGTAGGGAGCCCAGGGCCAATCAGCCTCCTCGCTTACGTCTGTCCAACGAGGCAGTAAGACAACCACTGCCCTTAGCATCCGTCATAACCGCTAACTCTCAATCCTGACTCCAACTCCCCATCTCAGCTCAGGACAGCCCCTCCCGGTTGTTTCCAGCCTTGGGAGGCGGACAGAGTCCTTGGAAGAGAAGGAAGAGCCACCTTTCAGGGCAGCCACATGGCCCCAGGCCCCAAGATTGAATCGTCTGATTTCTGGGCACCCACAGGCCCTGTCGCCTGGAGGGGGTGAGGGGCCGGGGGAAAGCAAGCAGGACCCAGCACAGCTCACCCCAGGAGCCGCGCCTTACCATCCGGCCTGTTGGCATTTATGACCGAGAGTTCACGTGTGCCTGCGCGTGCCGGCATGTGCATGTGTGTGCATGCATGTGCCTGCGTGTGCCTGGCTTCGGTAATGGGCACCAATGTCTTCCATTTGCACAACCTTTGACCTAGAGAGGCCACATGTAAGAGTGTGTCCTTAAAACATTACTCGTTTGTGGGATTGCAGGAAACTGGAAACCACCCCAATGTCCTTAAGGTGGGCTTGACAAGCTAAGGAATAAGCACAGCATGAGAGATGGCTCAGCGACTCATCGTCATAGAACGTAATCTTCCTCCATCGGTGAGAAGTAAGACACAAGCAGTGTGTACAAAATGGTCTAATTCTTTATTTAAAACGAAACACACAGGGCCCGGCTGGTGTGGCTCAGTGGTTGAGTGTCAACCTGGGAGCGGGGAGGTCACTGTTCCATTCCCCATCAATTCCCAGTAGGGGGCGTGCAGGAGGCAGCTGATCAATGATTCTCTCTCATCGTGGATGTTTCTGTCTTTTTCTCCCTCTCCTTCCTCTCTCTGAAATCAATAAAAAATATATATTTTTAAAAATATATGGGAGCCCTAACCGGTCTGGCTCAGCGGATAAAGCGTCGGCCTGCGGACTGAAAGGTTCCAGATTCGATTCCAGTCAAGGGCATGTACCTTGGTTATGGGCACATCCCCAGTAGGGGGTGTGCAGGAGGCAGCTGATCGATATTTCTCTCTCATTGATGTTTCTAACTCTCTATTCCTCTCCTTCCTCTCTCTGAAATCAATAAAATATACATATTTTTTTTAAATGTGGGGGGGGAAAGGCCAGAAGAGCCTGCAGTGGGTGCTGGTCAGCAGTCTTCCAGGGTCTGTGACATCTGCTTGGTCATCTCTGTCTGCAATGGTAGAGTTTACTTCTGTGATGTGGTGGGTGGGAGCACCAAATGTTCATTTCAACATTAGAGAAAAAGGAAAAATAAAAATCCAAAACTGCCAGGAGGCACACCCATGGCACGAAGGCGCCTGGCACTCCACTGCTGCCCTCCCCCTCCCTTTTTCCATGGCTTCTCTGCTGCTCAGTAATGTGGCCACCCAGTGAGGAGGGTCCCCCCACCGCCAGCTGCAGCTGCGTTTCCTGGGCTCAGGGCTCAGGCGGGAAAGGGGGTGGCCCCTCAGGCTCCACAGCAAACCCACCGGCGGCTGGTGGCTGGCATAGAGGACATCTCAGGTCCAGCTCTTAGCGCTTCCAGCAGTTGGGGTGGGTGTGCAGGGCCCTCAGACTGAGTGGGAGGTCCCATCTGCCTGGGGCTTTCTCCCCTTTGGTTAATTATCATGTGATAAGATACTGGAGATGGCTCCTGGCTGCAGAGACAAAGAAATGTGTACCAAGGGTCTCCGATTTCTGTGCACTGAGCTCAGGACTCTACATAGATTGCAGTTAACCTATGGGGTAGATATGTTTTCACCCCCACCTTGGAGATGAGAAAACTGAGGCTCACAGAGGTTAGGTTGCTTGTTTAAGGTAATGTTAGCCCAGAAAGCCAGCAGCTGCTCCTAGCCACGGGAGTGGGTGGGTGGGGGTGGGGGGACTGGCTGAGTCTTCCAGCTTGTCCCAACTGTCTCAGTCCTCGCCCTGGGGCTGAAGGTGGTGGAGGGTCCCTCCAGCCTCTGCTCAGCTGGGACCCTGGCTGGAACCGGTCTGGGAAGCCCCTGCTTTGAGGCCCTGCCAGCCCTGCCCTGGACAGGCTGTTCCTGCCGCCTTCCCCTCACCTGGTCCAGAACAGTGTTCACCCTTGAGGGCACATCCCAACTGCCCTTTGCATGGTCCTCCCAAGGCCGGGTCGGGGGCTGTGGCCTGGAGCAGGGCCTGATCCCCTCGGCTCCCCTGGGGTGGGTCTGGGTCCTCAGCACCGGTGCTGTCAGTGTGCTGACCAGTGTCACCTGTGAGGCGATGGACCCGCAGGAGGGAGGCTGAGGAGGGACAGTGGAGGGCGGGATGGCAAGAGTTGAGCCGATGGAGACAAGAACGAGAGATGAAAACGGAACCAGCAAGAGCGGGGAGCAGAAACGTTACAGAACCTCAAGGGAAGGACAGGAAGACGCCCAGTGGGCCCGGGAACCTCATGTCAGCCACTGCGGGACCTGGGGGTGGGGTGGGGGATAGGATGCCGGTGCAGCAGCAGATTCGGCAAATAAAAATACAGATTTCGAGTTAAATTTCAATTTCAGATACACAGAGAATGCTTTTAGCATAAGTATGTCTTCGGCAATATTTGGGACATACTTATTCTAAAAAAAATAATTCATGGTTACCTGACATTCCAATCTGACTGGCAGTGAGTTTTGCCTGGGAACCCTAGACGGGGGCCTACATTTTCCTCGGCTGTTGAGGCCACTCAGAAGGTTGCAGCCTGCAGCCACTGACATCCACCTTCACCCAGCCAGGAAGGGCCTCCAGTCACGTGACATCCCCAAATCTTGTCTTCCTGTACATCGGGGCCAGGGTAGGGACATGCTGACACCCCCAACAGGGCTCTTCCCTCAAGTGCCAGCTCAGAATTAGAAGCCGCTATGCCGTGACCTGCGCGCTCCCGTCCGTGCTCCTAGAAACTGTCAAGGAGCTGGGGGTTTGGGGGAGCAGAACCCGAGAGGCTGAGCCTGTGGGTTCTTCAAGGGGTGGTAGCAGCAGGGGGGCTGGCACAAGTGCCCAGAGCACGCATGGCCTCTGTGAAGGGTGTCCGGGGCCCAGGCACAGAGGCTTCAACGAGGGAAATATACTGCCCAGGAAGTTGCTTGGAACCCCATAGAACGCCCTGGCTGGACGGGAGTTCAGACCCTTTGCTTTACAGATGAGTCTCGAGGCCCAGAGCCTCAGGGTCCAGGGCCACCTCACCGCTTTGGCCTCTGACCCAGACATGCTGCTGCCCCTCAGGGGGGTCTAGATAAGGGGATCAGATTTAAAGCTGTACACCACTGACCGGGAGGGGGGGGCGGCGGGGTTCTTTTCTTTTTCTTTTTTTTTTTAATATTTACTTAAAATATTACAAAGAGTAATTGGGGCTTTATAAAACGCCGCGGGATGCGGGACAAATTGTTAAAAATCGGGACTGTCCCGCCAAAAGCGGGACGTCTGGTCACCTTAGCTCCAGCATCTTCTACTTAGCCAAGTTCTCCTCCCTCCCTTGTCTCTGGATGTGCACAGCTGCTCCTGACACAATGGAGCCGCCAGCATCGCCCTGTTTGCACCGATGCAGAAACTGAGGCACCTGGAAGAGACTAGCCCAAGGCCGGCAGAGGGATGGCGATGGAGGCAGGATGAGGAGCCCCAGGGCAACGCGAATTCTTCGGCCAGTCGGGTGGGGACCCAGGAAGGTACCTGGCTTCTGCAGACAGAAACTCAAGTTCACAGCATGCTCAGATGATGGAATATTTTCTGTATTTGCATTCACACACACACACAAACCCAGTCTTGGTAGGTCCCCATTCGTGCTGGAAGGGACTCTGCACATTTTGAAAGATAACAGAGGTGCCTGCAGCGCCCCTCGCCGGCAAGCTGTGCCCCAGCCTGCCCTCTGCAAGGGTCCGGGCTGGCTGTGAAGCTCAGGGCTCTGAGTCCCCCACTGCCTGCTTGGTTCCAGTGAGTGACTTCTGAGTCTCCCCTCCCCTCAGTTTCCCCACCTGTGAAGTGGGTGGAAATACGCTGTCATCTCAGGCTCCAGCAGCCCAGGAGTGATGCCCTGTTTGATTACCAAGTGGATTAAAAGTCTTGTGCACCTGATACAAGTAATTCTATCCTGCACATGGATAGTTTCGTTGAAAAGCAGCCTCAGGTGGCCTTCACCAGCCTCCCTGCCCCTCCCCTCAGGCCCCCATAGGATGGGTTGTGAAGGAAAGAGAAAGGGGATAGGCTCTTCCTGGCGCCCCTGAGGTATCGCTGCTGCTCTTTCTTGCTGAGGGCTCCAAGGCAGGGCTGAGTGCCTAGGCAGCCCCTGTTCCCAGGCTGCGAGTGGTCTCTGCTGAAAGGGGTGCGAACAGCCCGGACAATGGGCTGCAGCCCAAAGGGCCAGGTTCCTGCAGAAAGCACCTGGCCTCACCGTCCCTCCTCAAACCCCACTCGCTCTGGGCACCTTTTCTGGAACCTGTGCCCTTGATCAGAGGGAATCTCACATCATACATGCTCAGAGCTGGCCTCTGGCTGAGACCTGGTCCCTCCTTGTCTTCTGGACATTCAGGTGGAGGAAAAGCGTGAGCTCTGAAGCCCCCCTGGGCTGCCCCTGAGGTCAGAGGGGGCGGGAGCGCTCAGGCACCCTGCTTCATCAGCTGGTGGTTCGTGTGTTTTGTCCCCTTTCTGTGGGGATCCTGCTGTTCTTTTTCAAAGGGTCTTTCAGTGTCTGCTCCTCCCGGAAGCAGGCCCCCAATAAACAAGTACATCATTGAGTTTCGTCCAGGGAGGTCGGACACTAGTGGAGCAGCATTGCCACCCCCACAACGACCAGCATTTCTCCCTCCCAGAGATGGCGAGGACCATCATACTGATATTGAAGCCTCCGGTGGCCTCTGCAGACGAAGGCACAGGCTGCAAATGGCTGCTCAGTGCAGCCTCAGGCTGCATGGGATGTCGGGGGCCTGGCCTGTTCTATCTCAAAGCAGATAGGGAGTGTCCTGAACCTGGGAGCAGAGGGATGCTCTCCAAGACCCTGCGGAGGCTGGACTTGGAGACACAGCTCTAGAGGAGAGTTTGAAATGCACAGCTTTGTGACCATCATCTGTCCTACCTTCACTGGCACAACCTGCCAGGTGGGGGCCTGCCTAGATCTCAGGCTCCCTCCCTGCCACTGGCAGCCTTAGGGCCCATCCAGGGCTATCCGCACCCTCTCTCCTCACGCACAGCGGACAGAGGGTCAGCATGGCATTCAGACAGACTCAGTTCCGAGTCCCAGCCTCACCCCTTCCTAGCCGAGTGACCAAATTAAGCCTCAGTTTTCTTATCCAGAAAATGGGCATAATAATGCTAGCCTCACACAGTGTAAAGCTGCCACCCACCCAATAAGTGTAATTTCCCTCCTCCTAGGCTTTTAAATTAACTGCAGTCCAGAAAAAGAAAGCATGTTCATTAACAAATGCCGTTCGTTTATGCAACAAGCACTTAATGAGTGTCTGCTAGGGGCGTTGTTAACACCCGAGCCCCTGGACGATCAGAGGTGGGGTCTGCGCTCGAAGGTAGCGAATACTCATAGGGACACACAACCTGAGTCTAATAAGACATTTGGGTCTGGGTTTTCATGATGAGAACGGAAGGCACTGAACATGCGAAGATGTCTTCAGGAGGAAGATCTTCGTCCTCTGGTCTCAGGACTGAGGACGAAGATGCCCAGGAGTCTTCCAGGCAAGATCAAAGCCACACTGAGAAAGCCCTTCTTCACCTGTGGCTGAGCTCGAACTGGCTGGGACGGCCGAGGCGGGCAGCTGGCTGAGCGAGCTGCTGCCACGGCCCCAGTAGAACTAAGCAGGGCGGCGTGGTCTCCTTGGATCCTGGCAAGGTGGAGGTCAGAGGAGCCTTGCAGGGACAAATGGTGGAGCCATTTGAAACCAGGGTTCAAGTCTCAGGTCCGCCTCTCACTACTAGTGGAACTTGAGCAAGTCACTCGATCTCCCAGAGCCTCAGTTTCCTCCCGGGTGGCAGAAGTCAGGAGATGAAGTGTGCGAGAGCGTTTCGTCCACAGCACACTGGCATTATCGGGGCCCGAGTGAGAAAACCTGGGTCTGCGACGCCCCCCACCAAGTGCCCTCTGACAAAAGGCACATTCCCATCGAGCCGCAGATTTCCCCGTGTCATGGCGATGTGGGGGAAAGTGCACGTGTTCAGGGAAGAATTGTGTAAATGGGGTCGAAGGGCCTCAGTCAAGGCTGCTTGCTGCCTCGGCCCATCCTCGGCCTGGGTGCCTCCCTGTGGCTCCAAGGTGCCCGGGCCCTTCACGTGGCACTTCACTTCAGGACACTGCCCATGGCACTGCAGAGCCAGCCCCTTCTTCCCAGCCCCTCAAACGCACCAATCCAGGCACACAGCACATGAAAAGATGCTCAGTTCCACTAGTCACCAAGGAAATGCGAATTAAAACCACCAGGGGCACACACCCTCTCCAGAACGCTAAAATGAAAAGGTCTGGCATAGCAAGTGTTGGCAAGGAGATGGAGCAACTGGAACTCGCATTTCTCTCAGGAGGGAGACAAGGGAAATGGAAGTCAATGACAGCACATTGATAGCTTCAACTCGCCATGGTGGGAATATTTATAGCTCAGAAACCAGCAAATGCTACAAATCGGGGCTTCCTCCACCCCGGAGAGCTGGTTGTTAAACGTTTACGCACACAACTTCTGACGGAAATACGTTCACACAGAGACGTGCACATGAACATTCATACTAACTTTATTTGTGATGGCCAGACACTGGAAACAGCCCAAATGCCAATCATTTGGGGGAACAAATAAGCAAACTGTGGCGAATCCATTCACAACGTGGGGTAGGACTCAGCGATAATAAGGAGTGAACTACCAACACGCACAACTTGGCTAAATCTCTCAGCCACTATGCGAAGTGAAAGCAGCCAGGTTACATACTCTAAACAGTTGGACATCTCCTCTATGATTGGATTTACACGAAATTCTAGAAAAGGCAAAACTACATCAATAAAAAGCAGGTTAGTCACTGTTCGGTGTAGGAGAACTGGAGACAAGGTAGGGGGCGGGGAGGGGACAAAGATTGACCTGGAAGGGGCATGAGGGAAATTTTAGGGGTGATCGGCATGTGCTATATACTGACTGTGGTGGTGGTTACACAGGTGCATATGTTTGTCACAGCTCATCTCGTTCCGCCCTTGAAATTGATTACTTGAGTGTATGTAATCTTCCTTCAACGAAGTTGTCTAAACTAAATTTTAAAAAACTTACCCATTTTGCATCCCACGCCCCCTAGGTGCTACCAGATAGGTGACGCTGGTGCCTTCACAAGTGGCAGCCCTAATGCCAGTCTTAAAGAGACTTCAACCTGCTGTCTGCCTCGAGGACAGGCCAGTGGGGCATCGGTTTTGAAGCAGGACATGAGCCAGCTGCAGTCAGAGATGACAAGATCGGGCAGAGGTTCCTCCCCCATCTAGGTGCCATCGGCTCTACATTCTGCCCTCCGCCTGAAGATGTCTGTAACCTATGGATGCTACTGACAAAAACTCTGTCGTTTCCCCTATGGGCTGGTGGGGCTGAGAAGACTGGGGTCATTGGAGTTTAAAGGAAAGAGGACGGGAGGGAGTGAGGGCAGGGAGGGACCGAGACCGAGGCCATGTCATCCCTCACCACGTGTGCTTGAAAGGTTAGCATATGGCAGATAACCACCAGCTGTTCTCTGTCGGCTCCAGATGGATTCAGAGAAAAATGGCCTTCATTGGTAGCAGGAAAGACTTGGGTGGGACATATTGATGAACTTCCTGAGAGGGTTCTTGAGAAAGTGGACGTGTGTGCACACTCATGTGGGTGGGTGCATGCACGTGAGAGTGGATGTGTGCTGTGAAGTCAGAGCAGGGGGTGAGGGCAGTCGGTGTATATAAATCCTCTCTCTGGAGCACTTTACGAGTCAGAAAGACAAACCCCATTCTGAAATGAGCCTGAGTCCCTCTGGAGTGGTGACGGAGAGATGGACTCAGGCCCTTTCTGTAGGTACCTTGGAGGGCCATTAACGGGCGGTCCATCAGGAAGACCCCCCAAACCAGAAATCTGTGGAGCCAGATGGGTACTTACTTCCATGGCCCAACTCCCTCTCAGACGGCCCTGTGCACTTTCCTCCCATTAGGGCAGTGAGACCATCCATCACCAGGGGATGGTGATGTCACAGCTGCGGGCCTCCGAGTGCACGGGAAGGCTGCTCATCCCCTCCGAGGTGCTAAATCATTCATGCGGCAGAGAGCCCTGTGGCAGGAGATTTACTGCGAGGAAACACTTCGGGGACTCGTGGAAATCAATTCTTTAAAGAGACCCCATCAGCCGGCAGGTGTGACAGGGACCCAATGAAGTGGGACCTGGGTGTGCTGCGGGAGCTTCCCAAAGCCAAAGAGAGGCGGCAGGGGGCACAAGGCCTGTGCTCCAGCGTAGGTGCAAAGTGAAGGCAGATTCCAGCACCCTGGGAGGGAGGGGAGGAAGGGAGGGAGGGGAGGAAGGGAGGGAGGGAGTACCGGCTAGCCAGATCCTGCTTCCCCTGCCCCACCCCATGGGTGTCTGTGCCCATCCCACCGGTGCTCTGCACATCCATAAGACAGACTGAGGAACGATGTTGGGATGTGCTTGCTCAGTCTGTTGGCTCACCCCACCCGACCCCACCCCACTCCACCCAGTCTGGGCTGGAAGGGCAGTTTCAGGCCAGTTTTGGTTTCTCTGAAGTGGCAGTCGGAGCACTACCCAGCATGCTCTGGTCTCAGAATGTGAGTTTCTAAAGGCGCAAATCGCAGAATTCCAGACTTGATGATTGGGTTCCCCGGGCCACGTGCCACTTTAACCTGTAGGAGCACACGAAGTCCTGCTGCCCCACACCCTCCAGCACACAGTGGGCTCTTCCTACCTAGCACCGCAGGGCTCTCCTGCTCCAAGACCAGCCCAGCTCCTCCGTCTCCGTTCCTGTGGCTGCAGCACACTTCCTACACGCGTCTTGGACAAGAAAATGAACGGATGAAAGAAGAAAGCAACAACATTTTCAAATTAGCTTTGGAAAAGAAGAAACAGTTCTCAATTTACAGAGGAGGAAAGGGAAGGCTAGAGGGGGAAGTGACTCAAGCGAACCCGAGAAAATGGGAAGAGGGAAGCCGCTGGAAGGGACGTGGAGCAGCCCCTGCCTCCCTTGGAAGCCCTTGGCCCCTGCTACCAGGGGTGAGGTCGGCCAGCGGCTTTGACGGGCAGGTTCTGGCCGCTCTTCTGCTGCCTGGTGCCTCTGCAAGATGGGCCTCACTGGGCCCCAGGGCAATCTTGCGGCCCCTAACTGTGATGGCGCTTTTGCTCGTTGATTCACGCGCATGTATTCATGGAGCCGCTTCTGAGGGTCCCACCTAGGGGCACAGCAGTGAACAGGACAGACTGGCCCTTGTCCTCTTGGTGCCTGGGTTTACATCACCCTGGACCAGTGCTACAGACCCGGTCAGGTCCTCACCCCAACCGCCCCCCGCCCGCCGCCCCAGATTCGGCTGCTCCATCCGCACAGGGGCTCCCAGCAGCTTCGCTTCCACCACATGGCCAAAGCCTGCTCCTTCCTCAGGACCCCTCAGCCCTCAGGGCAGGGTTACTAGTTGCTGCGCCAGCTGCAGCCCCACCGCCTTAGCCAGTCCCTCCCTCCGCTGCCCTCGGTCTCAGGGGCGCAGGAGTGCGGGAGCAGATTCCAGGGGCGATCAAAGAGCGGCAGGAATCCCACTGTCCCCGTCCCCTCACCCGCATTCAAGCCGCTCTTCCCCCACCTCCCCCAGCTCCTCCTCCCCACCGGGCTCGCCTTTACTTGGCCCCTCCCCCGGCATCGTCTCCCAGGCAGGAGGGGCTGCCCGCTTGCAGCCAAAGACTCCCAAGATCACGCTCCTTGCAGGTACCCCAGCAGTTCCCCGCACCCATCCCTCAGCCTGGTCCCCAGAAAACTCTGCACTTCCCCGGCTCCCCTTCCACCCGCGCTAGAAAGCTGGAGGCCTCTGAGGCTCGAAGCTCCCCGGGCCTCCACCCCAGGAGGTCCCTCGGCATTTCCCTTTTCACCCCCAGCCCCAGCCGTTCCCTCGGGGCCCGCAGACCCACCCTGTGGGCAAGGCTGCAGGTCGCCATCCGGAGAACAAGGCCTCGCTGGGTATTGATTTCTTTGGCGGAAAACGAGGGTTTGGGTCAGACAAACCCCACAGCCCTGGGAGGGTCGGAGGGGACGCTGGGGAAGCCACACGGACCCAAGGCAGGAGTCACCCGCGAAGACGCGGGGGCTGAGAGCAATCCGCGCCGGGCAGGCGCGGCGCAAGCCGTGGAGGAGGCGTCGGCGGGGCAGTGCGCACCGCAGGGCAGAGGGGTGCGCGCCCCGACCCGCTACCCACTAGGAGGAAAGGACGCGGCGCCCCGGGGCCCAGCGCAACGCCCACTGCGCAGCTGGCCGCGAGCAGGGAGGACCGTCCCATCCCGTCCGCGCAGCAGCTGCGCGACCTCCTCCAAGAAAGGCGGCGGACAACTGCCCCCCCCCCTCGAATCTGGGTGGCGACCGCAGGACTAAAAGGAACTGTGTCCTGAGGCAGCATTTTTGCTGCTTTTCATTATTCGATCCCCCCAACAATGACCCGAGCAAGCTCCCAGTTTACAGAAGAAGAAACCGAGGCTCAGAAATGTCAGGCAGGCGGCCAACAAACACGGGTGGAGTGACTGCAAAGAGAGATTATTCTACTTTGAGGCCATTAAGTCTTAAGACCCAAAACAGAAATAAAAGCGTCTGTCTGGTTTTGGGGGCTGAAGTTTTCAGCTAAATTTCGCTTCGGGCAGTGGGGAGGGAAACGGGGCCTGTGGCCACGCCCATATCCAGGTCGCTGACCTTCGATCGTCTGCTGAAGGTCGCGGCCGCTCTCCCTTCAAGGTCAGATCAACCTCGGCTCAGAGCCTCTGGGTTCCAGCCCTAAGGCCCGGGATGGCTCCAGGGCTGCAGGGGCTCTTCGCTCGTGGTGCCTCCCAGGCCGGCTCCGGGTTAGAGGCTGGGGTCCGCCCCGCCGGGTCCTGCCGGCTGAGGAGGATGGGGAGGCTGGGTTTCCAGCCCCGAGGGGGCCCGGCCGAGCTTAGGCCCACAGGACTCCTGTTCAGGGTAGCCACGAGCCAGTTTTCTCCTCGCATTTGCAAAAGGAGGTGCGACAAGTGAACTCAGTTTACCCTGCGGAGGAGGAAATGCAGGCTGGACTCGATCCCACGCCTGGAGACCCCCCACCTAGTGCTCGGCCCCCTATCTCCGCCAGCCATCTTCCCCAGTGAATCCGGTCACGGACAACCCGGGGGTGGGCGCTCCAGCCTCAGCTGCCATCCGGGACAAATTCGGGGTGGGGGCGTTGGGGGTGGAGATGTCAACTGGAAAGGTAGACGACTGTGTTGCAAAAGCGCACAGGGCGGCGCCGGAGTCCTCCGGGAACCGAAAACCCGGGGCGCCTCTCCCCCCGCCCCTCCACCGCCCTCCTCTCAGAGCTGCAACTCGCGGTCCGTCTGCTTACTGTCTGTCCGGCTGGCTCGCCCTCTCTGATTCCACTCCTCTAGGCTTCAGTACCCGAAACAGATGAAAACAAAAAAACAAACCAAACCACTCCTGCAGTGTTTTTTTAATTGAAAATTTCACACAAGCATTCGGTAAACACACATACACACTTCCAACAGTCCAGAAAGACAGCCACAAGGGTCCTGCCTCCTGGCCCCCAGTTCTCCTGCGCAGTCACCCGTCTGCCGTCTTGGGTCTTGGTGGGAGACGATGCCTGCAGAACTTGACACCTCGCCGCCACCACCCCCATTTATATTTTGACACAAACATAAGCTCTATGTCCTTTGAGTTTTCCACTTACGAACCAAAATATTTTCCAGGACATATAACGGTCACGTATATAGGGCGTCCCCTCCCCCCAAATGTAGACACACTTTAACAGCCGAAAGCTCAGTTGATGTTGCTTTCTTTTCAGATGTAATCCACTGGTATTAATACTTATTCAAAGTGTGCGTTCGTTTTGGGGGGGACACCCTGTCTTTCCCCCACTCTTTTAAAGAGCTGGCCTTTTCTTTGTCTGTCTCTGGTGTTTGTTTGTTTTTCCCTTCGTTTGTTTTCTTTCCCCATAACCCCCTATACTTCCCTCCAACACCCGCTCCCCGCAGCCAGAGCCAAATCACCTGGCCCCCAGTCCTCTGAGAACAGCACAGAGACGCCCACCGCTGGGAGAAAACGCACAAACACATCATTTTTCATTTTTCGAGGAAAGTCAGGCGGTTGGGTGAATTTCGAACCCTCCTGCGGGCGTGAGCGCACGACTAGATTCTAGAACAAAGCCCCGAGGGCTGGAACCTGGGCCTGACCCAAACGCAGTGCAGCTGCCCCGAGTCTCCAGCACGTGGCCCCGGTGGCGGGGGACAGGCACCAGGGAGCGCTTCCGCGGGCAGGGGCACAGGGCCTGGGGCAGGAATACGGCAACGGTTATGGTGAGAGACCTGTGGGTCAGGGCGCCAGCGCGTGCCCACCCGGGGCGCCGCGTCCTTTCCTCCTTCATGTCTAGCGGGTAGCGGGTCGGGGCGCGCACCCCTCTGTGCCCAGCCTGGGCCAGGCAATGACAGAGCTGCTGCCCCCTGGCCCTGCCGCCCTAGGGTGGGGAGGGAAAGGAGACCGGGAGGGTTGGACACATCTCCTCCCAACGGCTTCAGCCCAGTCTGTGACCGCCCTGGAGAGGGCGAGGGGCGGGGGCAGGCAAGTAAGGTGGGCGGCCGGGGGACTAATGGGACCAGAGAGAAAAACCAAGACCCGAGGAGAAAGCAAGAGGGGCGTGTCCGGGGCCAGAAGGAAGGCTGCCCGAGGCCTCCAGGTTGGAGTTCTTCCTAAAGGTACAGGGGTGCTTCCCCAGTCTGACTCGAGGGTCGAGGAACCCCAACTACGCGTTGCTGATGCGCGCCTTGGGCAGAGTGGGGTGTCGGTGGGGAAGCGGGCCGGGTGTCTAGCGGGAGGAGGGTGCCTTTGTGGAGCAGGCAGGCCTGCGCTCTTCCGAGGGAGGGCGGCATGCAAGCGGAGTGGGGTGCGCAGGGCAGGCCAGCAAAGTGGGGACCTAAGGTCGCCCCGAGCCACCTCCTCCCCCGATGGTGCCCCGAGCGGAAAGGGATCCAGGGTATCGGGTCCCTGGAGGCCGCCCCCTCACCATTCAGGTCCAGCTCGGGTTACCGGCCGGGCCTGCTCCCTAAAATATGTATGAGGCTTTTGCGGGTGTAGTTTCGCGGCCCCTCCCGGAGTGGGGTTGGGGGCATCGGGGCGCACCGGGAACTACGGGGGGAGGAAGCAACGCTGGCTGCCGAGGCCATCTCGACTTTCAGCAGCGCATTTAAGAAAAGGTGGAAACTGGATCTGCCTCGGCGGCGCCCCCGCCCCGCCAGCACCGACGGCCGGACCGCGCGGCCTGGTCCGCGGCTCGCTTTGCGCACAGCGGTGTCTGTTTCTCAACAGCAGGTGAATGGGCCCGGGCGGGGCGCGCCGGGCACTGGGGCGGGGCGCGCGCTATAAAAGGGGGCGCGGCAGGCCGCGGGGGCCATTCGCAACCGGCGTGGCCTGTGCTCCGGCGTTGCAATTTCTGGCCTACCACGCGCTACCACCCAGCACCCCACAGCCCTTGGGGACCAGGTAGGGCGCGTAGGGGATGCAGCCGGAGAAATCCAGGGCGACCTGGCCAGGCGGGGAGTGCGTGAGGGCCGGAGAGGGATTCATGGGGACACCCCCCCCCCTCTTTTGGAGTGTTGGGCCCAGCTCCTAGCTCAGGATCCTGGCGCATCGAACCCATATCTGGCTGCGCTGCGAGGGACGAGGAGGCCTCGAGACTTGCCTAGTCGGCTCGCCTGGGGTGGGCGTCTGGTCTCCTCCTCGGGCAGCCGCATCCAGGGGCGGAGCAGGCCCCGCCCAGGAGTCCGACCTATTGAAGGGTTCGTATCCGCACCGTCACCCTCGGCTAGTCTCGCCTCCAGAGCGAGAACCAAAGACTACCCCCCCCCCCGCCCCGCCATCACCACTGCCACTCCCTTCCTTCGCTCGAGTCCAGGACACGGTGCTAACGGTCTTCAATAATACAAGGGGCCCTTAGATTTGGTGCGGGCATCGGCTGAGCACTCTCCTTTTCAGGGGCTTCTCAGTCGCCAGACCAACGGGGGTCGGTCGTGAGAATTAGAGCTAAAAGGGAGGGAGACGGATTAACATTTCGTTTTAATCTGGTTTGAGCTGTGGTTGCCGTCTGGGGCGGCCAGGCGGGGCTGGGCAGGGGCTGGGACTGGGACTGGGAAGGACGCCCAAAGCGGCAGGGGGCGGGAGGGCGCTCCGGTGCCCTGGGTGCTGGGGAAGGAGGAGGCGGCCACCCGACGCTGACAGCCTGAGACTCTCCTACCCCCCGCCCCGCCCCTCGGAATGCTCGGAGGGGTATCGGAGCGCAGGACCGCAGAAAAGGATCAAATCCACATCCGCGTCCCGCTCTGGCCCGCCCCACCCTCTCCCCGGGGAGCCACTGCCGCGGTGGGGAGAATGAAGGGGGATGGGAACGGGTCGGGGGGCGGCTGCCCTCCCCCTCTCCCTTCCCGGACAGGCAGCCTTTGTTCCCGGCGGCGGCCGGGGCCAGACACCTGCGAGGCCAGCGAGTGTAGGTGGTGGCGGGGAGCCCCCTCGTCCCCACTCCAGCCCCCCGCGCCAGGGTCCCCGGGGGCCCACGGAGACAACTCAGCCATGCGCACTTCTGCGGGGGAGACTGCGGAGAGCCGTCCGGTGGCCCCAGAGTGCGTTCCAGCTCCAAACTCTTTCCCCTCCCCCAGCCCAGGGTCGGGTTTCCAAGCCCGCCGCGCTACACACACCTCGGCGAGCTCCGGCTCCGAGGGCGGCGGGGCGGCGGGACGCACCTCAGCCAGCAGCACCCGAGCCGGAGGGCAGGAGGCAGGGCTATAGGGCCCCGGGGCGGCGGCAAGAGCCCTGGGGACTAGACGGGGCCGGGGAGGGCCAGCAGGCGGGGCTCCGGTGCCTCCGCAGTCCCCGTCGGGCGTGCCCTGCGCCGCGCACCAACCGGAGCCACATTCAAGGTGAATCATGCCGGGCCCGCCCACTGCCCCGCCCCTGCCTCTCCGCACCTGAGCCAATGGCGCGGCGCGGGGGGCGGGCGGGGCTCGGGGCGGTGCGCCCTCCCCGAGTCATTATCCGTGCGCTCGGGCGAGCGTCCGCACCTCCGCGCTGGGACCCGTAGGCCGCTCCGGCCGCGCCGTCAGGGCATCCCTCCGCGCACCCTCTCCCTCGGGTCCGGGCCCTTCCTCTCCGGCCCAACCGCAGGCGCGGAGGTGGCGCCTCCTCAGGTGGCGGGCAGGGGCCTCCCCCAGCAGACCTGTCACCCGACACCCAGGAAGCGCGCGGCCCCATCCCGGCTCCTCTTTGTTCCCCCGCCGGGCTCCGCGCTCGGGCGCCGCCTCCTCCCGCGTCCGCGTCCGCATCGCGCTGCGGAGGGTCGGGGCACCGCTCTTGGCCCGACCCGAGGGTGTCTCGGGTTCCGTCCATCTGGCCCGCTCCGAACCACGGCCCTTTTTGCCTTGTTTCTCCCCTGTGGACGCCGTGCGGAGCTGGGAGGCGGCGGTGCTCCCAACTCGGAGCCGGCGCAGGTGAGTGTCGGGGCGGGGCCGGGTGGAGCCAGCTCCGGGCGGGGAAGAGACGATGGAGGCGGGCGCCCCGGGGCGAACCGTGCAAGAATCCGAGTGCGGGCGGCCGGCCGGCCAGCCTTCGGGGATGACGAGACGGTGCCGCCTCCCGGCTCTCCCTCGCCTTCCGTCGGAGGCGCCCACGCGGCCCAGTGGTCCCGGTCCCCCGTGGAGACCGCTGCGGCCCCGCGGTGGCCCGGGAGGGGGAGGCCGCGCGGCTTAGTGCGGCTTGTGCTCGGCGAGTGCGTTCCGGCTCCGGCCAAAGCACCTCCCTGCGGAACGAGCGGGCTCGCCCCGGCGCTCAGCCGCCCTCGTGCGCTCAGGTTGGAAGCGAAGGGCTGCGAGGCGGGCGACGCCCAGGGAGGGGAGAGTGGGTGACTCGAGAGCTCGCTAGTGCCTGCAGCCACCTCGCAGGCTTCGACGCAGGCCGTTAGCACCCGTGTGGCGCCGAGGCAGCCCCGCCCAGCGGGTGCGGGGCGATTCCGCTCCGGCCACCCATCCCTGTGAGCTCTGGGGAGCCCCCGGCCCAGCTGGGCTGGGGTCTGGGTGGGCGGCTGGATGGCGCGCACATCCTAGGAATGGACGGTGAGGGCGCGGCCTAGGAGTCGGGGATCGCTCCGTTCCACCGAGCCCTCCCGGCGGGGCTCCTCGCCTCCCCTTCCCCCAGTCCCGACGTCCGCGCGCGCGGGGGCGCGGGAGGGGGTCTAATACCGGCTCAGAGCGATTAGGAGCCGCAGCCGCCAGTGTCCTCCTCGGGTCCCCGCCCCCACCGTCACCCCGTGGGTGAGCGAGGACCCAGCTCCCCGCGGTCTGCCGCATTCGCAAATCTCTTGAGGATTAAAAGCCCGATTTTCCTCCTGGAGGCCAGGTGGTCAGTGTCTGCGCTACGCCCTTGGCCCTCTGGCGGGGTCACCGGGCTCCACCGGGTGCGCACCGCCCTCTGCCCATCCCGCAGTGAGCCCGACGGGCACCATCGGCAGATCTTCCTCCGAGACCGAGCCTTCCCAAAACTCTTGTCTCCGCCAGGGAAGGAGCGCAGCTGAAGGAACGCTGTCTCCCCTCCTCCCTCCTCCCTTATCCCTCCTCCCTCCTTCCTCCCCCTCCCCCTCCCCTTGCCCCTCCCCTCGCCCAGATCTGAGCAGAGAGGGGCCGGAGCATCCCCTGGGAGGCTCTTGGTTTGGGTCCCGGCCGCCAAGCCGCAGCCTCTTCCTGGTGGTTTCTTTACCGCTCATGGCCGCCCCTTCCTGCACTCCAGGCCCTGGCCCTGCTCCTGGGGAGGGGAAGTGGGCCCTCTGGAGTTGGTTTTATGCAAAGAAGAAAAAAAGCTGGGGTGCCATTATCACTTGTGAGAATTTCGTTTTATTCCTTTTCCTCTGTGAGGTGGGTTAACAGGGCCCATTGGCTCCCACCCTGAGCCCACACAACTCCAGCCGCTGCATTAATGGGTACGCAGGTGACCAGGGCCTCCACCGAGACCTCATGGGGAGACAAGGGGGCAGGCACCTGGCCTTGGGCATGTCTAAGGGACATCTCCTCCCCCCCCC